>CAUYON010060480.1:0-22286 GCA_963573935.1 Arctocebus calabarensis
CGCCTGTAGTCCCAGCTACTTGGGAGGTGGAGGCAGGAGACTCGCTTGAGCCCAGGAATTGGAGGTTGCTGTGAGCTGTGATGCCACGGCACTCTATCCAGGGTGACAGCTTGAGGCTCTGTCTCAAAAAAAAAAAAAAAAGAAAAAAGCAAAAGCTACTGGACAGCTGCTAAAAAGAGCTTAGCAGCTCTATCCCATTGTGGAGAGTAACCGTGCTCACTGGTTCCCAGCTCCTTTGCTAAGCTTCCTTCCTACTCCTAATGGGGACTGTCGATGGCCTGATTCAATTTCCTTTCCTATCCCCCCTTTCCTTCATGACCCTGACTAATTTCATGATTTTAAAGTCCCCTCTAAGTTAATGACTCCTTGTATTCTTGTTCCATAATTTAAAAGCGTTTTTATGGAGATCTCAGGATCTGGTGTTTAGACCAGAGAGGGTTTAGTGCTGCATCCGATGTCACATCACAGTTTTCTGTCACTCTCCACACTGGCTGTCTTTAGACGTGTGTTTCCCTTCTAAGACGGTAATTTCCTTAAGTGAAGGAGGTTGTTTTTTGTTTTTGTAGAGACAGAGTCTCACTTTATTGCCCTCGGTCCTCCAACTCCTGGGCTTAGGCGATTCTCTTGCCTCAGCCTCCCGAGTAGCTGGGACTACAGGTGCCTGCCACAACACCTGGCTATTTTTCTGTTTTGCAGTTCGGCGAGGCCGGGCTTAAAACCTCCACCTTTGGTATATGGGGCCGGAACCCTACTCAATGAGTCACAGATGCCGCCCAAGTTTTTTTTTTTTTACAGAGTCCCAAGCTGTCATCCTTAGTAGAGTGCCGTGCCCTCACAGCAACCTCAAACTCTTGGGCTTAAGCGATTTTCTTGCCTCAGCCTTCCAAGTAGCTGGGACTACAGGTGCCAGCCACAACGCTCGGCTATTTTTAGAGACAGGGGGTGTCACTCTGGCTCAGGCTGGTTTTGAACCTGTGAGCTCAGGCAATCCACCCACCTCTGCCTCCCAGAGTGCTGGGATTATAGGTGTGAGCCACCACGCCCCCAAGAGAACCTATTTCTTTGTTCCCAGCACTGAGCATAATAACTAACATTCAGAAGGCACTCAGTAAGTGTTTTCCAACTGAACTGCAAGTTGCTGATGGAGAATCAGTACTGGGCAGTTTCCTTGTAAAATCTTCCATGTGCCCACTGCATGTCCAAGCCCGTACCCCCAGGCCAGGCAGGCCTCGTACCACGCCAGACCCCCGCCCCTGTGCCCCTGCTGCCTCGCTGACCTCCGTGGCTGCAAACGCCCCAACTATGTATTGAAGTTAATAACGATGACTTCTCAAGGGCATTTTCCATGACAGAGCTCTTATAAACTCTCAGAATGTGCTTCAGCAGTATCAGGGGAAATTAATACATTATAATAATAAAAATGCAGATTTTATCCTGTTTTTTTTTCTTCCTAGGTGATGAAAAGCCACGTAACATTCAATTTTATCATCTTTATCATTTTTAAGGTACAGTTGAGTAGTATTAAGTACAAGACTATTGTACAACAGACAGAACTTTCTCATTTTGCAAAACTGAAAACCTATACTCATTAAACCTAATCCCCCCCCCAGTTCCTTGGTAACCACCTTTCCATTTTCTGTTTCTATGGTTTTAACTACTTTAGCTACTTTAAATGAACAGACTCATGTAATACTTGTCCTTTCTGACTGGCTTGTTTCACTCTGCATAATGTCCTGAGGTCCACTCATATGCACTAGGAGTCAGAATTTCCTTCTTTTTGAAGGATATGTAATACTCCATGCACATATGACACATTTTATCTATTCATTTATGGATGAAAATAGCTTCCTGGCTATTGTGAGTAATGCTGCTATTAACATGGGTGTGCAAAGTGTCTTTTCAAGATCAAGACCCTGCTTTCAATTCTTTTGGCTGTACGTGCAAAAGTGGGGTTGCTAGTTGATAATTGTATTCTTCATTTAGGGAGGAGGTCCTCTCTACCGTTTTCCATAATAGCTGCATTCTTTTACATTCTCACCAACAGTTCCATCCTCGCCAGCTGTATCTCTTTGGTTGAAAATATAGGTGTGCCCTCACATTAATTTGAAATAAAATTTAAAAAAGAAAGACAATACAGGCATGGAATGGGTCATTTTTGAAGACTCTCTTTAAATATGGAGTAAAGACTACTCCAAATTGAAATCAGTTTGAAAACCTCCCAAGTGGTTTTGTGACCAGTACAAGAGCAGAGACTGAGCTTTCTTCCCACAGCTCTTCTTACAGCTTCTGTCAAGCCACATCCTTCAGCCTCAGACCGCTCTGCATACTGAGGGTCAGCACATCCCTCTGAGAGGGGCAACTCCAGGAGCACACATGGTTTCCACAGAGCAAAATCAATTCCAGATATCTAATAAATAAACGTGAAATACTTTTATTTAAATTATCACGGTTCATCATCACCCCTATAAACACCGTCCTCCTGGTCTGCTGGGGCACCATCCACCTCCATGCTCACTGGCCTGTCCCTTCCATGAATGTCTCTTCTCGCCTCATTTCTGTTTTCTTCCCAGATGAACCGATCAGCTCCTGGCTGAGGAAACTCCCCAAGCCACCCTTCCAGCCCTGGCTGACACAGCTTTGGGGACGATCTCAGAGCACAGTGGTAGGCACAGGGGATGTGCCAGTAGGACCAGTACAAACACACTCAGAGAAGATATAAAAAATAAAAATAAAAAGCAGCTTGGCGCCTGTGGCTCAACGGACTAGGGCGCCAGCCACGTACAGCTGAGCTGGTAGGTTCGAATCCAGCCCAGGCCCACCAAATAACAATGACGGCTGCAACCAAAAAAATGGCCGGGCGTTGTGGCGGGCACCTGTAGTCCCAACTACTTGGGAGGCAGAGGCAGGAGACTCACTTGAGCCCAGGAATTGGAGGTTGCTGTGAGCTGTGATGCCACGGCACTCTATCCAGGGTGACAGCTTGAGGCTCTGTCTCAAAAAAAAAAAAAAAAAGCCAAGAAGAAGTAGCTTCTCTACTCTTCAGGATAGTAACAGTCTTGTGTCTAAACTTAAATTATACATCTGTGAAAGACACACTTGACAACTGATTCTAAAGGTGAATTTTTATGACAGGAAGTATCACACATCATCAACGGACAACTTTCTTTCATAGCACCTTCCCATCAACACAAACAGAAAACATCCCCACCGCCTCGTCCTGGTGGGAGGTTTTCTCGAGACAAACAACTGGTCTTTTTCCTGGCCTAGCTTATTTTTGCAACTTCAGAGTTTTTGATTGGTGGGACAGGCCCCCGAAAGCCCTAGACCAAGCGTCCCCAGACCTCAGTTTGAGTCCCAGTGAGCATCTCAGGAAGGGCTGTGCTTCTCTGCCCTTCACTTCTCATCTTTCTGCTGTGTAAGTGAGAAAACGCCTTGTCCCTGGTGAGGGTGTGATGACAGGGCAAAGGCCGAAGTGTTTTGTTAAACAAATGGGAGATGGGAACTAACAGGGTCTGAGCAAGGCGGTGGGGCAGATGTTGGCGTTTTCATCGTTTTCATCGCAGGCCCTGCTGACACTGACACTAACTACTAAGGGGCTGTTCCGCTCCCAGCCGCTGCCCTCCTGGTGGGGACTTCCCTCCCTTGACTTGGGGGAAATTCCCACACTAAGAGTAATCTGCTAAAAACATGCGTAATATTGCAGAACATATGTTGGTCACTCAGACTTCCTCAGGGTGGGTGAGCCATTCTGGCTTCTCACCTTAAAAAACAGAAACGGCGAGGGTGGGTAGGCAGCTCGTGCTCACTGCCAGGTAGGTAACTGTCACTGTGCTGTGGGCCGGACCCCTGATCCCCAGGATGACTCTCAAGCCACGGAGAATGTACACAGACGTCATGTCCTGTCACAACACGCTACGTGACTGCCAGGGCACCTGCTTCAGTGGCTCCCAAACACTCAGGGCCAACAGCATCCAATCATGGAGAATGGAGAATGTTCAGAAATAAGGAGAATCTTTAGAAAAATAAAGATCCTGCCCTACCCTGGGCCACTGAACCAGGCTGCAGGAGTAGGGTGGAGATCTGCTGAGAATCTGTTTTCAAAAGCTGCCCAAGCTATTCCGACAACTGGTTAGCCATTCCAGCTTTAGGTTAAGCTTCCTTAAACCAAGCCACAAGCATGGATTGTTCCAGGATGTGTGCTTTTGTTGGCTGGACATGCAGTGAGCCAAAAGTTGCAGGGCAACAGATTCTGATCGCATTGGTTGAGAACCCCTGAGTTAGCCATTTTATACTACTGAATGTTCCCTGTTCCAACAAGGAGGACAAAAAAGCTTTCTATCCATGCTGTCTGCTCCACCTGGAGCAATCTTCCCACTCAAAACAGGTGATCAAATTCTGACTCGTCCTTCAAAAGTTTCACTGTCACTTCTTGCTGATGGAAGTCCATGAATTTTCAACCCCTTCCCTATTATTCCCTGCCCCCTGCAGCAACCATCTCTGTCTTTAACTTTGCAGAAATACTTCAGGTTCACCTGTTTTAAAATATCTCTCACATTCATTTGACAGGTGTTACAGTGAAGTTAGCTGTTTCTGTATCTCTTCCTGTGAGTGGACCTCCATTCCTATCCCAGGGGAAGACATTCTCAAGGACAAGGCATATGCTTATTAGCCAGTGCTGGCTGATTGAATTCAAGCATGAAATATTTATCTTTCATCCCCTACAATGTAAAAAGTTACTGTTGGGAAAGTTTCTAGCATATCTTATACAGACTTCCAAGCCATTCTCCACAAGTAGCATTTCTGAAATTTTTAATATACTGCAACAATTAGATCAAAAAGAGTCCTAAGAAATGTAGTACATAGTAACCTTCACTGATAACCTTTGATAATGTTGAAAGGGCTTTAATAGGTAATTCTCCCAATGTATAGCTTTACAACTGTATTTAATTGAAGGCCATATTGGCTTTTCCTGCCCCCAGCTGATAGGAGCAAATGACATCATGACTGAGCTTAATGCACACTAAACCCTGAAACTGGACTATCTTTCTGCAAATGGTTTAATGAGTTTTTATTTTAATCCATGAAACTCTAGGTGAGTAGTTTTCCCTCCTCTTCATCTAAAGCCAAAGCTTTCCCTGATGTTGGCTTGTATATGCTCTAATATTAAAAAAAAAAATAAGTTTTTATACCTCTAATCCTAGCATTTTGGGAGGCTGAGGTAGGAGGATCATTTGAGGCCAGAAGTTTTGAGCCCAGCCTGGGCAACATAACAAGACTCCCATCTCCACAAAAAAATAAAAGAGTCAGGTGGGCTGGTGCACACCTGTAGTCCCAGCTACTCAGGAGGCTGAGGCAAGAGCATCACTTGAGGCTACAAGTTTGAGCTTGCTGTGAGCCGTGATGATGCCACTGTACTCTAGCTAGAACGACAGAGGGACACATAAACTCTGTGTCCTTCATAAATAAATAAATAAATCTGACTGTGCTCACCTATAAAATGGGTATGCAAGGCCCTATAAGGGTAGGAAGGTTGAAACAGGTGCCCTGGGCAGCCAATCCCCAAGGGGCTATGTCCCCTCTGCACCCACCTCTGGGAGCACACTGGGGCTCCACTCAAACTAAGCAAGAGGCTCTGCTCCCTCCTGCTCTCAGAGTTCAGCCGCCGACCCACTTCTAATTCAGACCTGGAATTTGGAGGAGCCCTTGGGTTTTACCTTTGGCTTGTCCTGGGGCATCTGTCTTTTCTTCTTAGCCAGGTACTCCCCATCCTGGGGCTTTTGGCTCTGAGCCCAGCTCCTCTTTTCCATCCTGGCTGACACCTGGCACCTTCTTCTCCACCTGGCCCTTCCCTGACTGGGGTCTTTCTACCCCTTCCAGCTCCTAACAGCTGCCCCGCTGGCCTAGCTAGACAGATCTGATCATGAGCCCAGCCAGTTTTACTGCACCTCACCTACCCAGGGAGTTCTGCACTCAGCACCTGACAAGAATCCTCTCTTCCCAGCCTCACAAGCATGGATTATTGCTGTCTGTGTATCGGGGAGGAAACTGTGGCTGAAGAGGTTACATAACTGCTCCCAGGTGTCTGGCTCACAGCAATCCCGCTATGACCCTGCCTGGGGCCTGGCCCACTTAGCTCACATCAACAGGACAGACAAGAGAGGGCTTAGCCCGCTGGCTCACCCTCCCTGGGCTGCTGCCTGTCAAGGTGCCCCCCTGGGAGCCCCAGGCTGTCCCTCAGGGCACCCACTCCTCCCCTGGGCCTGCCCTCTCCAGGCTTACACAAGAAAGAAACCCACCAGACCAGACAAACTTTATTCTGTATTTTAAATATTATATTTGGTACTTCATTATATGTATTCACTCAGAGTAGTGAGAGACAGCGGTCTCTGGAACACATGGCCAGGTACTTCTCAGAAGAAGAAAATGAAAGATTGGGACCAACTGGCCTTCCCTAGCAGTGCTGGCGCTCGTCAAGGGGGCCTCCTCTGCACAGCCAGGCTAGTGGGATGGGGGGCTTGGGAGCAGGACTCACTCAATTCCCCAAAGGACAAAGACCAGGAGAGTAGAGCTGCCTGCTGCATGCCTTTAGCAGCATGGAGGGGGCATCATTTCGGTGCTGTGATGGGCCTTCCCTAGGCCTCAGGGAGGAGAGTAGGAGACTGTTGGAGGGGTGGGGCCGCCCTGCTGCCCCTGCACCCTGGGCCAGAGGAAACCCATCCCTGTTCATAGGCACACAGGGAGGATCACCCCCGTGCCCGCGCCCCCAACCCTGCCAGCCTCGCCTCGCCGCCCTGTCCTGCCACTCTTGTGGTCGATGTTCTCAACATAGAAATCATGGGGCAACTTTTTTGTTTCCTTTTTTAAAATTTTGGCTAGTGGAATGGAGGACATGCCAGTCTTTTGATAACTCGCCAGACACAGAAGCCATAACCACATCCCTATTTTCTCTCAGCCAGCAAAGAGACCAATCAAAACAAGGAAGAAAGCACAGCCTGCACACTGCGCTCCTCTCAAGGCCCAGGCTGCTTCAAGCTGCCGTCTACCATTCTCATTCACTTCAGCCCCGGTTCCTGGCATCGAAGGCAGAAACACACACAAGGTCTGTTTCTAAAGCATCCTATTGTATCTATGTACAACAGCCAGAGAAAATTCTATCTGTGAAGTATTTTTTTCTCTTACTTCCTTTCAAAAATATGTGCATTAGCATGTCTAACTTCCTAGTTAGACATTGACATTTCTTTCACATTTAAGTAGGAACCCATCCAGTTGACTGTACTTATAAAAACACAAAAAAGGGGAGAGAGATGGCAAGATGAAATAAGCAAATACCGAGCAGTCTCACTTTTGAAAACAAGAAACAGTAGTTTTGAAAAATCAATTCAATCAATTCAAAGCTGTAAAACTTCACACATCCTAACTTAGCAAGGAACATTTTTATATCCTCCATCGATAACCTCTTAAATAAAAGAATTTCATGTCACAGAAGCAAAAACCAATGACAGTAACACAGCAAAAACCAGACCCATCATTCATGAAGGATGGTCAATGCTGTTCTCTTATTATTGTCTATTTCACACAAACTGTTATGCCATAAACAAAACTGATTTCTTTGATAGACTATGCCCACAAGTAAAACTACCCCCAGGACCCTTTCCTAGGAGTGAGCTTCCCCTGCACCCGCACACCTGATAAGAGGCAGCAGAGAGGGAGAGAAAGAGAGAGCGAGAACTGCAACTCTGAAAGGAAAGTCGAATCAGCAGTGTCGCGAGAGAGGATGAAGAATCCATTCTCTGTCCACGTACCCATATGAAGGCTTTCCAGACTCCAAAATCTTGCTATTTCCCCTCTAGCTACCATCCTTTTGTTTGGAAAACAGCAACATTCAGAGTAGGGCTGGGGTGTGACTGAGGAGCCAGTCCTCAAAGCACCACGGAGAATGGCACACGCACAGACTCGCAGCTACCGAACTGCAGAAAGCGCTTATTCACTGCTTTGACGCTGTGTGCATTCCTGGCCAGAGCCTGCCCAGAAACTGACAGCCGCTCTGGGCTGCGCTCTCTGTGACTGCAGCCACAGCCCTGCGACCACTGGGGAGGAAATTCTAAACCAGGGCGAAATCTACACATACCAAACCCAAACCCTCTGACAAGCCTATCAGTTGCAGGAAGGAGGTGGAAATGAGTTTGCAGCTTTTAACTAGGATCCCCAAACCTGAATTGACTTTCAGGGAGCTTTTCAAAAAGTATTTATTTCACAGGAGAGAAATAGGGGCCGCTAAGTTCAAAAACAGAGTTAGGATTTCTTCCACTATGGTATGACAAAAATCTGAGTTATGATATTGCATTAAGTTGGCTGTAAATGTATAAAATCACTTTAAAGGAGGGGTTTTGTTTAAAAGGTACATAGAGACTATTTAGTCTACTATGTGAAAGGAATTTGTCAATCTTTTATAATGTAAAGCATACATCCTCTATAATGAAGAAAATTGTTTTTCTTAAAAGAAGTTCTCTCTAGATAACATATAATGGGTTATTTTTTTTCCTCTATATATTTCTGTATTTCCCAAATTGTCTACCACGAGCAAGTCTTTCTTTCATATTGTGAAACAACTATTAGCAAACAGAATGCTTCCTTCAATTTCCTCAAGACAGGAAGACATTACCTTTTAACTTTATGAACCAGGAGATAACTTATGCAAATTAGCTACCGTGGTGGTCACCTCTCAATAAACATGGGTATAACAAGTGACAGTGCCAATTAGCAAATCAGACGATGATCAAAATCTGCTCTCCCATAACGAAGCTGGGAAAGTTTCCACGTCATAGGCAGCTTGGTCTCCTCATCAGCAGAGTGGGGGTGACTGGACCACCAATAGTCCATCCCCACAGAGTTATTCCAAAACATATCACAAGTGTTCAGCACAGCACTGGCACTAATTGCCATGCTGCTCCTGCTCTTTCCTGAGGCCCCTCAATAACATGCCATTTCCCACAACATCAGAGATTGAAGGCAAAATGCAAACGGAATGCCAGGCCGCGTTATTAGTTATAACGCCCTGTTGACTACATGCTACACTATAGGCTTTTTTTACCTACAAATATCTAAGGTTACTGTTACTGGTCTGGTGCCCTTCAATCCAGCTAAGGAAAGTTTTCTGAGGAACTTAGAGCTTCAGTTACCCACATAGAGGTGAAACACACACAACCAAATCAGCTTCAAATCTTTTAAAAGATGAATTTTTAAAAGATGATTTTAAAAGTAAAATATTTAAGATGTTTAATAGGTAGTTCATTCAATAAGGGCATATATTATCAATCAAGGTGGTGTTTTATTCAGTTAGACTCAAAAGACTCCTTGACATCATCTTTCTTTTTTTTTTTTTAGAGACAGAGTCTCACTTTATCACCCTTGGTGGAGAGCCGTGGCGTCACACAGCTCACAGCAACCTCCAGTTCCTGGGCTTAGGTGATTCTCTTGCCTTAGCCCCCCCAAGTAGCTGGGGCTACAGGCGCCCACCACAATGCCTGGCTATTTTTCTGTTTTGCATTTCGGCCGAGGCCGTGTTTGAACCCACCACCTTCGGTATATAGGGCTGGTGCTCTACTCGCTGAGCCACAGGAGCCGCCCTGACATCATCTTTCACAGCAGACTGTATCATGTAAAGTTCCCTAAGTATGCCTCATGGAACACTAGTTGCATAATATGCTTTATGAAAAAAAAGTTTAAAAACCATGTATAGAGCTGAGGGTAATGGCTCACATCTGTAATCCTAGCACTCTGGGAGGCCAAGGTGGGTGGATTGCTCGAGCTCAGGAGTTCCAGACCAGCCTGAACAAGAGCAAGACTCCATCTCTACTAAAAATAGAAAAAAACTAGCCGGGTGTAGTGGTGTGCACCTGTAGTACCAGCTACTCAGAAGACTAAGGCAAGAGGATTGTTCAAGCCCAAGACTTTGTGGTTGCTGTGACACCACAGCACTCTACCCAGGGTGGCAGAGTAGTCCATCCAAAAAAAAAAAAAGAAAGAAAGAAAGACAGGGGAGGGAAGGAGGGCAGGGAAAGGGAAAGGGGGAGGGGAGGGGAAGAGAGGAGAGGAAAGGAAAGAAAAAAAAAAGAGAAAACCCCTGTATACTGACTGAATCAACCTCTTGGAAGTCCATGGGTTCATTAGTAATCATAGCTTCTAAGAAGTCCAAATAGATAGTTGGGTAATCTTGTTTAAAATAGTGTTTCCCAATCTTACTCCAGCACAAAACTCTCTTTACAATAACATGTACGACTATGCCAAAGAAATTATCCTCCAGCCCTGCTAATTCAAAGTGGGGTTTGTGGTCCAGCAACACTGGCATGACCTGGAAGCTGGTTAGAAATGGAGAGTCTCAGGGCCTACCCCAGATCTGTGGAATTAGAATATCGGAATTTAGCAAGATCCCAGGTCATCCAAATGCACATTCAGGCTTGAGAAGTGTGGATCTAGGCAACTCTAGAAACTGTGCAACGTATTTTGAGAAGCTCTGCTGTGAGACAAAGTCTTAAATGCCAGTATGCTTTCTTCCTCGATTCAGGAACTGATGAAGTTTAGTTCTACCAGGAATGAATTAGCAGACCTGGTTTTAGTAAGAACAGAGATGTAGAAAGTGGAATACCAAGATACATGGTGGTGAAAAATTCACTCTAACTGGTTTCCAGTCTGACAATGACTACATTTCGGCGGGACACAAATAAAATTCAGAGAATTTTTCTTGTTCTTTTTGCTACTAAAATAGCTGGTTATCAAAAAGCAAATGCTTTCACTGACATGTTTCCTAGATCTGGCTTACAGGTCTATTTGCTGACTTTCGCTTTTGACTGGCATCTGATCTAGAGGATAGTTTCTGTTTCCTAAGGTCTTTCACTAAATCCAGAAATGAAGTCAGTACACAAGAAGAAAAACCTTGACATTATAGGATCTTAAACCAGAGCCCCTCAGTAAGTAAACATGCTTTACTATGCACTCAAAACAAAAAGAAGATAAGAAGAAGAACAAAGGTAAATAAACAAAAACTAAATTGAACCCAGGCATCTTCTCAAAGGATGTGACCCAACAACCCTTCTAAGACATTTTTGGAAAAGCTAAATGTTGAAAGGGGTATGACAGAACAAAGAGCAGATCTGACTTTAAGCTTTTAAAAACTTTTTTAGAGATAAGAGATCATTGATCATGACCAGATCACTAAGAAAGCTACAACAAAAACTTTATGCACGGTTGAAAGAAGTCTTAAAATCCTGCCCCTCCACAGCCTCTGAATTAGTCTATTCTCTCTGGATAAGATACCACTGTGTCGGGGAACTGGGAAGCCCCCAACTCTTACTACTGGCAACGCTGAAAGGGTTATGTGAAGGGATGAGTCCCACAGGCGTGGAGGCACCCAAATTATCACAGGGTGTCCATGAGATAGTTTACTATTTTAAAATGCACTTGAAGTTTATGGACACCCTGTATGTTATCAAATATTTAGAAATCAGAGAGAATAAAATAAACGCTGAAAACACATGGGATGTTCTGATCATTTTTATTCTACAGATAACACTAATTTATTTTTGGCAAAGTGGCCCCAAAACATATAAGGAAATGCCATAAAACTCTGGGAAGGTAAGTAACTGACAATACCTCCAACTCAAAGCAGTGGTCACTACTCACTCAAGGTCACCGTTCTCAAGATTGACTAGGCAGTTGTTCAGGTTCCCCAAAGCTCTGATTTTCTGATATCCTCGGGTTAAGTATAGTATGGGGTATGTGCAGAAAGACTGTTGGCAACTAAAGTTTACCACCTGCTACTGCTGCTTCTCTGTTGTTTCTTCAAAGCAGCAACCTCCCTATCCAGAACCCAGGAATATCCTAGGAATTTCACATCCCCACTACATTTGGAGATAGCTCCAATACTAAGAACTGAAGGGCAGGTGCTATATAAGGGAAGGCCACAGGGGATAAAGTAATACTACTATTCTTTGGCAAAGCACTCCTGGCAATTTTATTTTTATTTATTTACTATTTTTTGAGACAGAATCTTACTCTGTCGCCCTGGGTAGAGTGCCAAGACAGCATAGCTCACAGCAAACTCAAACTCTTGGGCTCAAGCTCCTCTTGTCTCAGCCTCCGCAGTAGCTGGGATTATAGATGCCAGGCACATGCCTGGCAAATTTTTCTATTTTTAGTAGAGATGGGTCTCGGTCTTGCTCAGGCTGGTCTAGAACTCCACAGCTCAAGCAGTCTGTCCCCCTCAGCCTCCCAGAGTGCTAGGGTTGCAGGTGTGACCCACTATGCTCAGCTACTCCTGCCAATTTTAGAAAATGAGTCAAGGATGGGCACCACATCAGCCAAGGACCCAGGAGTCCCTGCCCGCTAGCTGCCACTGGCTGGACTGGGCCACAGTCCAAAGTCCCACATGGGCAATGACTGGTCAGAATCAGGAGTAATTGTAACTAGGACCTATGTACGCACATCACCTGCCCTCTCTCTCCCACAGCTGATGTGGGGGCCTCCTTAACAGGAAATAATTTGCTACCTTTGCCATCAGACCAATGCTCATCAGCATAAATGATTGAGTGCCCAGAGCGATCCCTTCATTCTGAATAGATTTAAGACAAACAGTATGGTTCATCTACAAGGTCACAGTTATGCTACTTTCCAGAGAAATCTCAAAGGCACTCAACACATGGGACACGATGGTCTCCAGCACGTGCCGGTGTGCGACGGGGGCCGCTGTCTCAGCATGCTGACGGCTCTGGCACAGCAAAGCCAGGCTCCGTAGGGCTCACCGGTGCATCTGCTACAGACGCTTCACCACAGAAGCGGAGGGCACAGTCACACAGGGCACACAGGAAGTGCAGCCTGAGCTACAAGGTCATGCAGTGTAAAAACCACCAGTGAAGGCTTGAAGACAACCAGGAAGGAAGAGTGTGTCTTTATGTGATTTCAAAGCGACTGCTTTTCAACTTGGAGCACCGTGGACCTGAGCACACAAAACCCGCGGAACATCTACTCTGAGCGGCTTCAACAAACCTTCTCATGCTTCATAACCCACCCTCTCCAAAAATGGTTACGAACAAGACAATGCGTCACCAGCTAAAACTCAGCTTAATGCAGGAACAAATATAAACTTGCCCTTTCAAAGATAACCGTATATCTTTATTTGAAGGTCATTGGTTTCCTATCCTCTGTAAGCACCTGTGGCTTCTTCATCCTTCAAGGCCTAAAGATGTTACCTCTTTTCTGCATCTAGTTGTCTCTGGATCCTTAGGACTGAGCATGTTTCAAACATAACAAGAACACAATAGGCGTTGAATGAATTTCACTTTTTTTTTTTTTTTTTTTTGGTCTTAGTAAAAGGCAATTATGAGGGAATGGTATTAAAAAAAAAAAACCAAACAGATATATCTTTGTGCAATTTGGTATTTGGTGATGTTTCGAGAAAATGCATGGGAAACGGTGAGCGGAACGAGAAGCAATCTGGGCTTTCAAATCTGCTTGATGTGGTTTGAATGCCAGCTCCATCGTCTCCTGCTTACATCTTGCTTAGCTGAGCTAGGAAAAGTTGCAGAATATTTTTAAGCCTTTGGCTCCCTGTCTGTGAAAGCAGGGCAGTAACAGGTGCAGAGTATTTGCACTTCATGATTATTTGTCAGGTGTTTAGATCTTTTGCTCTCTTTCCTCTGACTTTTAATACAGGGTATCCATAAAGTTCATGTGCAATTTAAAATAGTTTAACATAGTACACTGCATCATGGACACCCTGTATTCTTTCTTCTCCTTTCAAAACCTAATTTCTGAAACTTAGCAATTAGACACATGATACTTCGAAAGACTGTTACTTTTATAGTTTACAAAGATCTGAACAAATACATATTCTAAAACAGAGTGTTTTAATTGTTAGATGAAATTTCATGAGTTGTTGGGAAAATGTTAAAGACTTTATGTTCTTCTAAGATAAAGAATAGAACACTTCCTTTAAAATCATGATGATACGGATGGGATACCAGCTAAGGTAACTGCTATTGCAGCTAATGTAATCTCTGAGACTTGCAGGCAATATGGTTTGGGGGCATTTAAGCCCATGTTTGTAATCCTTCCTGCATATGGAAGCCTTTTATGATTTCTAAATTCCTTGGACTCTGTGGAATCCATGCTGTCTCACAGCATGGTCAGAAGACACTGAAAAACCCGCCCATGAAGGCTTGAAGACAACAAGGGGATTTTACAGTGTGCAGTCTTAGCAATCAAGAAAACACTTTGATTACAGGTACTTGCCTACTGGTAAGTGAACATCATGATTCATCTTGTTTTATAAATAAATACAGTCACCCCTCCATATCGATGGGTTACACCTCTGTGAATTCAACAAATTGCAGATTGAAAACATTAAAAAAAATTCCATCTGTGCTGAGTATGTACAGAATTTTTTGTAATTATTCTCTACATGATACAGTATGACAACCACTTACACAGCATTTAAATTGTATTATGCCCTATAAGTAATCTAGAGATGATTTAAAGGACACAGGAGGATGTCTATGGGTTATATGCAAATACTACATCATGTTATATTAGAGATGTGAGCATCCCTGGATTGTGGTATCCTCAGGGGTCCTGAAACCAATCTTCCTTGGATAATGAAGGATAATTGTGCATCACCCAAAACACCTGGGCATGGAGTATAGTGAGGGATGAGAAAGGGGAAGGGAACCAAGTGAGACGCACAGGTCCACACCTCATGGTCAAAGCTCTTGGAGGCCAATTCTGCTACCAGCTTTTCTAAAAGCTCAGTTACTGAGTCACTCTCAACAGGTGCTAAGCAAGTAAGATCTGATTTTCTCTCTGATTCTTTATTAAAAGAAAACACTTGAAAAGTGATTTGGAAAAAAAAAGTAGAAAGAGATAATCTAAAAGAGATCAAACAAAAAAGATTTCAAAGGCATCATGCACACCTCAACACCTGCTATTGCTTTTCTTTTTTCTTTTCCTTTATGGAGTCTCTGGGAATACCTTGAAAAATCATCAGATAATGCATAAAATTTTGAGTCCAGAAAAATCAATAGAAAAGTCAGCCAAGTTTTCTTTTTACCGTGATAATCTGAGCATATATATTTTAAATTTGTCTAACCTACATCTGGATAATAATGAGACAATATAGTGTTCCATATAGACTCCCCCTGCTCTAGGGCTTGACTTGTCAGATTCAGTGACTTATCCAAAGTCAATACAGTTGTCTAAGGTTAATGCCGGTTGATGCAGTTAAATGAGTAAACTCGAAACTCTGGGCCTAACCAGCTCCCTGCTCATCACTGCCTTTGTTCCCTATGTAACTAGCAATATTTCCTGCATGCTTATAGTGCACTGGGTCATTCTTCCACATCTTTGGGGTACTTAATATTTATTTCTTACATTACAGACAAAGACATTAAGACTTTGAGGTAAAGAGACTTGCCCAAGATCACAAAGCCAGTCAAAAGAAGACTGGGATTACATTTACACTTTTTGAACCAAAAGACCGCTAGTAACAGGGCAGCACCTGTGGCTCAAAAGAGTGGGGCACCGGCCCCATATACCGGAGGTGGCCGGGTTCAAACCTGGCCCTGGCCAAAAACTGAAAAAAAAGATTGCTAATAAGAAAATTAACTTCCACAACAGTAATTGGAATGGAATAATGCCAGAATCTGTATAAGTCCCCTTTCTTCTGGAGTCATTACATCTACCTATCAAGAATTCTTACTGCTTTATTCTATTGATTATCTTAAGAAAAAACAGAAATGTTATGACATATTTAACTGAACTATCAATGCATACATTTGTTATTTCTAACAAATTAAAAGGATTTTTAAAACAATAGCCACAAAAAAAAACAAAAAAAACCCCAAGGAAAAAAATCCCCTGCTTTCTTTGTTTTAAAAAAGCAAGAAACAGGCCGCTGAGGTGCCTGATGCCTATAATCAACCTAGCACTCTGGGAGGCTGAAGCAGGCAGATTGCTTGAGCCCAGGAGTTCCAGAGATCAGACTGAGCAAAAGTGAGACCCTGTCTCTATTAAAAATAGAAAAATTAGCTGGGCATGGTGGCCAGTGCCTGTAGTTCTAGCTACTGAGAGGCTGAGGCAATAGGATCACTTGAGTTCAAGGGTCTGAGGTTGCTGTGAGCTATGACGCCCAGGCACTCAACCCAGGGTGACTAAATAAGACTCAGTCTCAAAAAAAACCAAAAAAAAAAAAAAAAAAAAAAAAACCCAACAAACAAATCCAGACTTAATAAATTTTCTAAAGAATTTTCAAATAAATATACTCTAGTAATTCCTTACAATTCAATTTATTTAATCCACAAAAAAATTAAATTCAAAATTACATAAGCACTTATAATTAAATGTCCCTACTTCCTAAATGTCAGGGGCATTACATAGATTTTAAAAAAGTAAAACTTTCTGATGAATCCTTAACCTTAACTATTTCTTCTGAAAACAATGCGTAAGAATAAAAAATGACACACTGATGTTAATGAGCTTTCAGATACGGGTAATATAAAACCAAAATAAATTTTTAATATAGTAGTCTTAACAAATCATTTTTCAATCAGTCCTTAGCGTTTATGGGATATTTTCAACTAGACAATCAGAAATCCATCAACACAGATTAAACAAAATACATAAAATACCTCAGTCATGAAACTTTACTCCCCACACACCCTCCCACTGCATTCTGGCTCCGCCCTGGCACTGAACTGCTGAACTGAGGCTGCTTTTCTTAAGGTCACCCAGCTCCTCCTCCTGGCTGTCTGATCCTATGGCTATTTCTCACTCTGAACACTTGGCTCGCATTTGACAGAGTCAACCACTTGCTACTCGAAGCCCTGACTTCCCTTGACATGTGGGACACCACTTACCTGTCTGGCTACTTTCTTTCTATGTCTTTTCCTTCTCTGGTCCCCAAATGCTGCTGATCTTCAGAGCACTGGAGAGCCTTTTCTAAGGGTTTACTGCTTGCCCACCCCGTGACCACACTCCTTTCTAAAGCCTTACGAGCCATCCTTCTTGCTGATGACTCTTAACTCTTACTCCAGCATAAGTCTCCCTCCTCCAAGTCAGAGACAAAACCACGGCAGGGTGAAGACCCCTTCACTGCGCTGTCACACGGAGGGATGGCTCTACTCCACCTGCCAGGATGGGAACCAGCTCCCTGACCAATGTGCTCTCCCTCTGTGCTGCCTCTCAGCCACTGGTGTCGGCACAGATTCCTCCTTCCTCACCCCAAACACCCAATTAGCTTCTCCTCCACATTCTTCATTTCTCCAGTCCTACTGTCATTTTCCTAGGTGGGGGCTCAGCTGCCACTTGATTAGGCACCAGACTCCTTAGCTGTCTACTTCAGAATGCAGCCGGGGCTTGGTCTAAATGCAGATCTGACTATCTCACTCCATTTAAAAGCTCTTAGTGGCTCCCGGCAGCCAGACCTGCCAGACCCGCCTCTCAGCCTGTCCCCCATCACCTGCTGTAGCCACAGGGACCTCAGCTGAGGTCCTCTCCCGGAGCAAATAGGCTGCCTGAAAGTCCTAAGCCAGAAAAAGTGATTTGTGCATTCATGCCATGACATTTTAACTGAGAACATATAAAGGTGCAACTATGCGTCTTTGTCGTGATGCAGGACAGGGCACTGTGTGCATGACCCATCAGGTGGGATCTGTCCGGTGGGATTCTGCATTCTCTCTTGCACAATTACACCCAGTGTGTCAACTATGATTTCCAGTTCTGGCTTCTTTCAAGTGTAGCAATAAAACCAGAGACGCTGATGAAGTAATCTGAGCACAGATTCCTTGATTCACCTGGATGGAAAAATTCATCATTTTTCCAAGTTGTCAAATGTGACAGAATTTTGATGAATTTTTTTTTTAACAATTCAACTTGAATTGAGATGCTCCAATGTTTTGCTTTCGTTTTCATAGACGCTCATATTCATACTTCATTTGCTTACATAATATCTAAGTCCCATAATCACAGTAATAATAACAACTGATTTTTATGGCTTTAGGTCCTGCCCTTGACCCTTGGTAAGGACACAACTCTACTTGTGAATGTGGCAGAGAGTAGCTCTGAAAGGCAGGCAGGGGCATGCTGCAGGCCTGGGTCAGCCGGCCTCAGGGGGGCACCAGGGTGACAGCTCTGGTCTGATCAGCTCCAGGTCTGGTTAAGAGGTCTCTGGTGGGCTGTGCTACTGTCAGTTTCTCAAGGCTCTCTCTCCTCTCCCGCCTCCACCTTGCACGTGCAGCCTGGAAGACACCCTCTCCCAACAACAAGCTTAATCTAGCTACACTGCATCCCTTGAGACTCAACTTTGCTGCATCTCTCCAGGAAGTTCTGGGACACCCCTGACCTCAGTGGCTTCTCCCATCCATACCCTGGCAGTTCTCTAAGAACACTCTCTGGTCTCCTCCTGGTCGCCTAGCCCCCATTATGGTGCCTCATTTACAATGGGTACATAATATACATTTATTAACTGGAATAAAAATAAAGAAGTATCCTTGAAACCGAGAGAACACTTAAAATCCAACCCAGAAAGGTTTCAGAGCACCTTGGGCATTTTCTAAGGTAACAGTGTCTGCTTACACACTAATGGCCCGCCTTACGGCAATTCCCAGGACTTTTAAGCTTATGGTGTATCATCATAATGTTGAAGTGATGTTCTTCGACCAACAATACTAGTCCCTAATCAGGGAAAAACAAACAAACAAAAAACATAAGTAAGTCGTTTCTGTTTCTGAGGGGTGTCTCCCTTCCAGCATAAAATCCAACAGAAGGAATGGAGTTGCAGATACAGAAATAACGTTGCCCCCTTAATAAAACACCCAGTTGGCTCGGAGCCCATAGCTCAGCGTTAGGGCGCTGGCCATATATACCGAGGCTGGCGGGCAGGTTCAAACCCGGCCCGGGCCTGCTGAACAACAATGACAACTACAACAAAAAATAGCCAGGCATTGTGGTGGGTGGCTAAAGCAAGAGAATCGCTTAAGCCCAAGAGTTGGAAGTTGCTGTGAGCTGTGATGTCACAGCATTCTACCAAGGGTGACATAGTGGGACTCTGTGTCACTAAATAAATAAATAAATAAATAAATAAATAAATAAATAAAAATAAAAATACCCAATTGTACTTTGAAGCTACTAGGGCCTGATGGCACTGGGTAATGTCTTGGTACTTTTTTTTCTTTATACTAACCAATCCTAAACCTGTGTGAAGGTTTACCAGATGAAGGAGGCAAGTGAGGGTGGCAGGCATGTGGGTGGCAGCCCCGCCCCTACCAGCCCTGTACACTTCCAGAAGATTTGGGGATCAGTTTTTAAGAAGTGACTTAAGATCCCCTGAGGGCCTCATGAGCTCAATCATTTCTGCTTGGGCCTTTCTGGTTCCCACAGGCTCAGCAAAGGTACCCCAAGTTCCCGGTGCTAACCTGCAAGGACCAGCACCCAGCTTTGGAGAAGGAGGTCACAGAGGAGGCTGAGCCTAGTTTAAGACCATGGCTTGGAAGCCAGTGACCAAATGCACTGCAGATGTTTATCAAAGCTATAGCTTATCCACATGGATGTTCCCACCCCCCCCCCCCCAAATGATGGTAACTCAGCTTCCGACTAGCTAACTGGGACATGCACTAGTTTCATCCATCTCCTGGCCCTGGCCAAAATCTCCTGACCAGATTTTCCACATGGATATGAACAGTGGAAGAACAGCAACAATAATTGTACGGGGAAGCAGTAAGTTTTTCTGTGGTTCTACAAAGTTCTTGCCATCACCCTTTTTAGAATTGAACATTTCTTTAAAATAGTCCTTGATTTGTTCTTGTGGCAAAAGGAAGAATGCAGTATGCAAGATTTCTTATGACCAAGGAATTTATTTTGAAAATTTAAGTATCTTATTCCCCAGGCCTACCTCTAACTTTGTATTCTTGTGGTATAGACACTGGTAAAAACAGTGGTCAATTTTAGGGAATCTGTAATACATTTTAGGTGCTTTCTTATTGATAGTAGAACAAAGTATTAATATTTTTAGAACCTCAGAGCAGGTTTTCAAAGTAGTTGCTCCCTTCACCAGTCACTGGCTAGCTCCCAAATGCTCCCACAGACAGGCTGTCCAGCATGTAACCTTGTTTATAATCTGCTGTCCTTTGTAAGTTAAGATGTTCTTTCTATCATGCCTTTAAAGAACTAGGTTTTGGGGTGTTTCATAATGAAAAACATGTATAGGTGGCAATGATTTTGTTTTACAACCTGCTTATTAGTAACGCACATTATTACATCATTCTGGTGAAGATGAGAGATCCGGCCTAGGTCACCAGAGGGCTAGACTGCATTAATTTGCTTCTTTTCTAGCTTGCAAAAAGTGATTACAGTCAAATGAAAAAAGTGAAAATTGGCTCGGCGCCCGTAGCACAGTGGTTACAGAACCAGGCACATACACTGAGGCTGGTGGGTTCGAACCCAGCCTGGGCCTGCCAAACAACAATGACAACTGCAACAAAAAAATAGCTGGGCATTGTGGCGGGCACCTGTGGTCCCAGCGGGAGGCTGAGGCAAGAGAATCACGTAAGCCCAAGAGTTTGAGGTTGCTGTGAGCTGTGATGCCACAGCACTGTACCAAAGGTGACATAATAAGACTGTCTCAAAATATAAATAAATAAATAAAAAGAAAAAGAAAAAAGAAAAGTGAAAATTTTTTAAAATCAAATTAAGCAATTATTTAAGTTAGAAAAAATTTTAAAGCCATAAAAAGTCTATCCACCATGTTTGTATTCCCTTAGAAAAGCGGTTTTTACCTCTAGGTATTATAGTACCTAACCTTACTGATTTTGCTCCTTTATTATCTAGTATTATTACTAAAGACTCTAATATAGTTCTCACTGGTTAACTAAAGGGATTTTTTTTTTTTTTTGTAGAGACAGATTCTTATTTTATCGCCCTCATCGGCAGCACAGCTCACAGCAACCTCCAATTCCTGGGCTTAGGCGATTCT
Source organism: Arctocebus calabarensis (assembly GCA_963573935.1). NCBI lineage: Eukaryota > Metazoa > Chordata > Mammalia > Primates > Lorisidae > Arctocebus > Arctocebus calabarensis. The sequence goes on from CAUYON010060480.1 coordinate 21,017, forward strand.
TTTGCCTCATCCTCCCAAGTAGCTGGGACTACAGGCATCCACCACAACGCCCGGCTCTATTTTTGCTGTAGTTCGGCGGGGCCAGGTTTGAACCTGCCACCCTCGGTATATGGGGCCGGTGCCCTACTCATTGAGTCACAGGCACTGCCCTTAAAGAGATTTTTAAAAATTAAACGTATCTTTTTGTGAAAGTGGTAAACCCGAATCTACTGACCTCGGCGCACTGGCATGCTTTAGTCCTTTGCTTATGATCCCTAAAGACCCCACTTCGGTGTAACAGCTGAGTAAACAGGATATTCTCAGGAGGTAATGGAGATACTCGCTTGGTTTATCACAAAAACAAATTAGTCTAAACTCTTGATAGGGTAAAGTTAAAAAGAGAAGGGAAATGGACAAGAGGCTGCAAATTTTGAAAAGCTTATCAAATTTGACTTTGGATCAAAATATACAGACTAGTAAAGGGAGGAAATATTGCTGGAATCCAAAGTATGGGAAAATTAGGAGCTGTGATGCAAGAAATTGTCTCCAATGTAACAGGAAAGCTTCATTAAAGAGGAAAACAAAAGGCAGCAAAAATAATTTTCTGGGACAAAGTTCTAACAGCGTAAGTACCCTTTCTAAAACCAGGGAAAGGAAAGCCACAAACATCGCCACCAAAAAAGCAATAGCGTTTCTATAGGCTGACAGCCTTCCCTCTAGGAACTTTAACAAGACACTTACTAAGTGCCACTGAGAGTGACACTGAATCATCCTTCTGATTGCATTATCTATCATACTACACCCATGTAGTCCATACGTGTTGCTAAGGCCTGTTCCCTGTGACCTTCCTTCCCAGATTGAAAGGGCAAATCAGAGATAAGACTTCTCCTAAACTGGACGAGAGAAAAATACCAAGTGCTAGGAACGAGCACAGAACAACAGGGTAAAGGGCTGAGAAGGGAGAGCTCACTTTACGTAGGGTGTAGGTGTAGGTCTTCATTTCTTTAAAATTTAAAAAAAAAAAAAAAATCGCTCATTTTTAATTTTCTGTATTTTGAGAAAAACCTAGTGGTGGGTATTTCTTGATTTGGAGGATTATTTTGCTTTTGTTATTTTCAATTCATACATAATAATCCCGGGACAAAGTGTGATTTTTTTTTTTTTTTTTTTTTGTAGAGACAGAGTCTCACTTTATCGCCCTGGGTAGAGTGCCGTGGCGTCACACTGCTCACAGCAACCTCCAGCTCTTGGGCTTAAGTGATTCTCTTGCCTCAGCCTCCCGAGTAGCTGG
>CAUYON010060482.1:0-14386 GCA_963573935.1 Arctocebus calabarensis
GAGACAGAGTCTCACTTTATCGCCCTGGGTAGAGTGCCGTGGCGTCACACTGCTCACAGCAACCTCCAGCTCTTGGGCTTAAGCGATTCTCTTGCCTCAGCCTCCCTAGTAGCTGGGACTACAGGCGCCCACCACAGCTCCCGGCTATTTTTTTGTTTTGCAGTTCGGCCGAGGCCGGGCTTGAGGCCGGGCTTGAACCCGCCACCTTCAGTATATGGGGCCGGCGCCCTACTCGCTGAGCCACAGGAGCCGCCCCACTTAGCTATTTTTTTTTTTTTTTTTTTTTAAGAGATGAGGTCTCGCCTTTTCTGAGGCTGGTTTCCAACCTATAAGCTCAAGCAATCTACCCATCTTGGCCTCCCAGAGTGCTGGGATTACAGGCATGAGCCACAGCACCCAGCCTGATTCGATCTAATATTAATAATGACTACATTTTGGCAGTCTCATTATGGAAAAGAAAACAAATGATACATTTAGAGCATTAAAAATGATAAGACACAACTATAGATTATCAAGGAGATTTTTAAAAGAATTTATAAGGTAATACTGTACATACACATGCAAAACAAATATATTCATTCCAACACATGAAAAAATATAGAAGGACTCCATTCTTTTTTTATAAGAATATTACTGTAGGCTGGGCATGGTGGCTCACACCTGTAATCCTAGCACTCTGGGAGGCCAAAACAGGTGGATTCCCTGAACTCACTGCTCAAGACCAGCCTGAGCAAGAATGAGACCCCCATCTCTAAAAAAAATAATAATAATAATCCAGAAGTTGTGGCAGACGCCTGTAGTCCCAGTTACTCTCGAGGCTGAGGCAAGAGAATCGCTTGAGCCCAAGAGTTTGAGGTTGCTGCGAGCTATGACGCCACGTACTCTGCCAAGGACAACAAAGAGATTCTGTCTCAAAAAAAAAGAAGAAGAATAATGTAATTGACTCAATGCTATAGAACCCAAATAGATTAACTCTGTGTGTGTGAGTGTGTGTAGGTATACTCCCTGATAAGGAAAAAAATCTGATACTTGTACAGGTAAAAGCTTTTAGGAATAGATAATCCTTGAGATCAGTGGTTCTTAACCTGTGGGTCGTGACCCTCAGGAACTGTATTAAAGGGCTGCAGCATTAGGAAGGTTGAGAACCAATGCTTAAGATTTTACCAATTAATTCTGCACAGCTAAAATAATCTTAACAATAAACTACATAAAATAGCTTCTAAAAAGCAAAATCCAGATCATCTTTTGTTCATGAAGATTCTGTTCTTCATGATTCTAAATGAAATCACAATTCATTACAGCCTGCAGTCCTAGCTACTCAGAAGGCTGAAACAAGAGGATCAATCACATGAGCCCAGGAAGAGACCAGGGGGTAACATAGTGAGACCAGCCTGGGTAACATAGTGAGACCCTGTTCCAAATCCAAGAATTTATACAAAATTCATCTTTACTAACAGATGAGCTTTTTCAAGCTTTTTCCTCCTCCTCTTTTTTTTTTTTTTTTGAGACAGAGCCTCAAGCTGTCACCCTGGATAGAGGGCTGTGGCATCACAGCTCACAGCAACCTCCATCTCCTCCTTTTTTTTTTTTCAGACAAAGTCTCACTTTGTTGCCCTCAGTAGAAGGCTGAGGCAGCATCATAGCTCACAATGACCTCTAACTCTTGGGCTTAAGTGATCCTCTTGCCTCAGCCTCCCAAGTAGCTGGGACTACAGGCACCTGCCACAACACTCAGCTAGTTTTTCTATTTTTAGTAAAAATGGGGCCTCACTCTTTCTCAGGCTGGTCTCAAACTTCAAAGCTCAAGCAATCTACCACCCCAGCTTCCCAGAATGATAGAATTACAGGTGTGAGCCACCACGCCCAGCCTCTTTTGTTTTTGAATCATTACTCTAAATGCAATGAGTGGGCCCCAGGCCTATAGCTCAAGTGGCTAAGGCGCCAGCCACTACACCTGAGCTAGTGAGTTTGGATCCAGCCTGGGCCTGCCAAACAACAATGACAACTACAACCAAAAAATAGCTGGGTGTTGTGGCGGGCACCTGTAGTCCCAGCTACTTGAGAGTATGAGGCTAGAGAATAGCTTAAGCTTAGGAGTTGGAGATTGCTGTGAGCTGTGATGCCACGGCACTCTACCCGGGGAAACAACTTGAGGCTCTGTCTCAAAAATAAATAAATAAATAAATAAGTAAGGGTGGGTTTGGCACCTGTGGCTCAATGGGCTAAGGCACCAGCCATGTACACCTGAGCTGGCGGATTCAAATCCAGCCTGGGCCGGCCAAACAACAATGAGGGCTGCAACCAAAAAAAAAAATGGCAGGGCATTGTGGCAGGCACCTGTAGTCCCAGCTATTTGGGAGGCAGAGGCAGGAGACTCACTTGAGCCCAGGAATTGGGAGGTTGCTGTGAGCTGTGATGCCACAGCACTCTGTCCAGGGTGACAGCTTGAGGCTCAATCTCAAAAAATAAAAAGTAAGGGTGGCACCTGTGGCTCAAAGTAGTAGGGCGCCGGCCCCATATACCAGAGGTGGAAGGTTCAAACCTAGTCCCGGTCAAAAACTGAAAAAAAATAAATAAAATAAAAATAAATGCAAAGAGTAAAGCAAACTTCTGTCAGAGGGTACAGTGTCCATAGATTGCTCTTACTTCAGACAGCTGCAAGTTCAGGGTACCAATCCGACTTCAGACCAGCTGACTGCATATTTGTAGGGTTACCACAATCACTCTCAGGTTCAGTGATTAACTAGAAAAACCCAGAGAACTAAGGTATAATTATGATTATTGTGGGAGGGAGTGCTCAAAATGTGGGACTTTTGGTTACGCTCGCTCTGTGGAGTTAAGGATGGAGTTAAGTGTGACAATAGGAAAGCTTACCTGAACCTTTATTCCTCAGAGTTTTTATTTGGGCTCGATCACATCCTTCCCATGTGGCTGATCATTACAGCATCTGGAAGTTCAAGCTCATATCTTTAGTCTTCAGTTTCTCCAGAGGTAGAAGCTGATAGAACATTCCAAAAGCCCTCATCATAAATGACACTGTTAGACTGTGGTGGCCAAAGCCCCCAGGTAAACAAAGACATTTCTTTGGTTTTTGTTTGTTTGTTTGTTTGTTTTTTGCAGTTTTGGGCTGGGGCTGGGTTTGAACCCACCACCTCCAGCATATGGGGCTGGCGCCCTACTCCTTTGAGCCACAGGAGTCGCCCTAAACAAAGACATTTCTGTTAGGCAGGACATTCTAGGGGCCTGGGGATCACCTACAAATCTAAAAATAAGCTGTTACTTGTAAGTAAAATCCTACATAGTCCATGCTGCTCAAATCATTCATTGAAAGCTTTATGTAATAGCTTTATTTAGCTTTATGTAATCATGTTGAAATGCCACCAAGAATAGTGTAGGCTAGATAAGAGTACAGCAGGAATGGTGGCTCACGCCTATAATCCTAGCACTCTGGGAGGCTGAGGCCAGCAGATCTCTTCAGCTCACGAGTTGGAGATCAGCCTGAGCAAGAGGGAGACCCTGTCTCTAAAAATAACAGGGTGTTATGGCGGGTGCCTGTAGTCCCAGCTACTTGGGAGGCTGAGGCAAGAGGATCACTTGAGCCTGAGAGTTTGAGGTTGCTGTGAGCAATAACTCCACAGCACTCAACTCCAGGGTGACAAAGTGAGGCTCTGTCTCCAAAGGAAAAAGAAAGAGTACACCTGCAAGTCAAGTCAAAGTGAGTTTTATGTTTTACTGCATTCCATTTATCCAGTACAGGGGAAAATAATGATTACTTAAAGACTGCAGGCAAGGCTGGACGAGGTGGCTCATGCCTCTAATCCTAGCATTATGGGAGGTCAAGCGGGTAGATTGCCTGAGTTTGGGATTTGGAGACCCGTCTGTGCAAGAGTGAGACCCTGTCTGTGCTAAAACTAGAAAAACTAGGTGGCTATGTGGGTGGCACTTGTGGTCTCAGCTACTTGAAAGGGGGGAACAAGAGGATCTCTTGAGCCCAAGAGTTTGAAGTTGCTGTAAGCTATGATGCTACCGCACTCAACCGCAAGGCAACAGAGTGAGACTTGTCAAAAAAAAAAAGATAGGGCGGCGCCTGTGGCTCAAGGAATAGGGCGCCAGCCCCATATTTTGGAGTTGGCAGGTTCAAGCCTGGCCCAAAAACTGCAAAAAAAAAAAAAAGACTGCAGGCAGTTTGAATAAGTATTATTAGAAAAAGAAACAGGAGTAAAAATAATCCTACTATACCATAGAATGTTTATTAATTAATAAACAATTAATCCTACTATATTTCTATTCTTTTTTTTAAAGTCTTACATGTGTCTATATAAAGAATATCAATAGTATGGCCTACAAAATTTCAATTTCAAAAAAATTGATCAGGGCAAAGAAACAAGACAAATACTATTACATTCTCTCATACATTTTATTTAATTAGTCATTATAAGTACCACTAGCTATTCAACTTTTCAAAATTGTTTGGATTTGTTCTTTTGTTTGTTTGTCTTTTTGTTTTTTATTGAGACAGAGTCTCACTTTGTCACCCTCGGTAGAGTGCTGTGATGTCACAGCTCACAGCAATCTCAAACTTTTGGGCTCAAGCGATTCTCTTGCCTCAGCCTCCCTAGTAGCTGGGACTACAGGCGCCCACCACAACGCCCAGCTATTTATTGTTTGTTTAGCAGGCCCAGGCCAGGTTCATACTAGCCCCAGAGCATGCGGTCCGCACCCTAACCACTGAGCTAGGGGCACCCAGCCTGTTTGTCTTTTTTAGAAACAGTGTCTTGGTTGTTTGGCCGACAGTACAGTGGTGTCATCGTAGCTCACTGAAACTTCAAGTTCCTTAGCTAAAGTAATCTTCCTTCCTCATTCTTCCCACTAGCTGGGACTATAGGTGCACACAAGCCTGACTGGCAAATTTATTTATTGATTGATTGATTGATTGATTGATTGACATAGAGTCTCAAGCTGTCCCCCTGCACTCACAGCAACCTCTAACTCTTAGGCTCCAGCCATACTCTTGCCTCAGTTTCTATTGTTAGTAGAGACCGGGGCCTCCATTTTTGCTCAGACTGGTCTCAAACCCATGAGCTCAAACTATCCACGGGCCTCAGCTTCCCGACTGCTAGAGTTACAGGCATGAGCCACCATGCCTGACCTCAAATTTGTTTTTCCTAGGGATAAGATCTCGATCTTGCTCAGGCTGCTCTCAAACTCCTGGCCTAAGGCAATACTGCTGTCCTAGAATCAAAAAGTGTTAGGATTACAGACATATGCCAGGAAATCTGGCTCATTAAAAAAATTTTTAGGGCAGCACCTGTGGCTCAAATGAGTAAGGCACCGACCCCATATGTCGGAGGTGGCAGGTTCAAACCCAGCCCCAGCCAAAAACTGAAAAAAAAAAAAATTTTTTTTTAAATGAAAAAATAAACAAAAAGGAGCTGCCCCCAGGTAGCTCAAGGAGTAGAGCGCTGGCTCCATATACCTGAGGTGGCAGGTTCAAACCCGGCCCTGGCCAAAAACTGCAAAAAAAAAAAAAAACCACACACACACAGAACAACAGAAGCTAAAAGGAAAGCAGAATGTGACCACAGGGAGGCCACTCAATGGCACTGGATCCCAGAAGAGCAGGTAGAGCACAGCAGGTGTTTCAGAAGCTGGATTGGCTACCCCAGATGGACAGGAACCAGAGGGCTGCTTCCAGGGGCCAATGAAGGCCCCAAGAAAGTCAAGGGGAAGCAAAGCACACCTGGGGCCACACGGCCTCTCGCTGGAGTCCTAGGGAAGATGGGGGCTGGGAGGTGTCTTGACTGAAGACAAAAGAGCTTTGTAAGAATTAAAAACAGTTCCACCTTCAACAACTGGGATCACTACACAGTCCCCCACCTGCATCCTGGTGAACCCTAGTCCTTCATCTCCTGAAAGCAAAAGCAGCCAAAGAGTTCCGTGCTGCTTCTGGGCCCCCACAACTTTGCTCTCAGGATTACTGCAAGAAAGGGCGAATATACCCCTCATATCAATGAAGAGCCAAGTGTCTGTGAAAGGAAACACCACACTGATGAGCAGCCAGCCACCTTGGTGACACCTCACCCACTGTGAATCATGCAGCCATGTGCATGGGCATTGTCAAGCCAGATCTGCCTGATCACCCTGCATGCCTGATAAGGAAGCCAGATCTGCCTGATCACCCTGCATGCCTGATAAGAGTGCAGGCAAAGGAACACTCATGAAAGTGATCCCAACGATGTTGTCCTGAATGAGCTGGGATATGGACTATTGAGAAGATGGAAACATAAGAATAAGAAACATCTAAGCACCTGCTGAAGGCTCAGGACAAAAAGATGGAGGCCCCGGGATGGCAGCCCACGCAGGAGAAATCACTCCCCACTGCCTGGTGAAGGCGCATTAGGGAAGGAGAGCCAAAGGGTCTCCCCAAAGGCGCAGTGGGACTGTAACCCACCGTCCCTACACTGTGCTCTGCTTCTCAAAACTTGGGTAGGGGGAGAGTCCATGCATGACCCTCCGAGGAAAAGGGGTATGGACACAGCATCCCCTTCCTCCACATCTATCTATACGTCCCCTGAACCCCGAGAAAAGCTTGCTTATGAGGTGTCTGTCGCCCACGGAGGTGCAGTCCTTTTCTGTTAGGAAAAGCGGCCCTTTCCGTTGGGGAGGTTAAGTCCCACGCCCACTGCTCCGAGTCGGCCCCCAACTCTCCCAGGCTTCCCAAACCCAAAATGGAACCACCAGGAAGACTTCTCCCCAGGAAACACAGCCCAGCAGGATCCCAGGCAGGGTGTCACCGTGGACAGCAGACTGGACTCCAGCCCCATCCGGCTGCCCCGCCACCTTGGGGTCACAGGACGGACTCCTCCCGCCAGAAGGCAGGTGCAAAGAGCAGACGCTCACACACACACACACACACACACACACACGACTCACAAACACAACTCACACACAAACACACATAACACACAACTCACACACACAACGCACACTAACACACAACTCACACACAACGCACACAAACACAACTCACACCACACAACTCACACACACAACGCACACTAACACACAACTCACAACACACATAAAAAACAACTCACACAAACACAACTCACAACACATCTCACAAACACAAAGAAAAAACACAACTCACACACCTCACACACAAACTCACAAAACACACACAACTCATAAACACACATCTCACACACACAACTTACACACAAACACACAACTCACAACACACACCTCACAAACACACAGAAAAGAACACAACTCACAAACACCTCACACACAACACACAACCCACATAGACAGCACACACACAAAAACACACAACTCCCTCCCACACACGCACTTCCACCGCATCTCGCGGGGGGGCACACACTCGCACCCCGCAGCCCAGCAGCTCCGGAGGGTGCGGTCTGGGAGCAGCCCGGCCCACGACGTCGGGGAGACTCACATCCACGCCACCAGGCGGGCCTGAGGCAGCCGGGGATCCTGCGGTGCGCTTTCAGCCCTCCACTCCTGGGACGCTGGCCCATCCTCTCTGGCCACTTGAAAGGGCGGACCAGAGCACTGCGAGGCCTGGACACCGGCTCTCCTGCTCTCCAATTGCCCCAGGGACGCCGTCCGGAGACAACTAGAACTGTCACTGGGACAACAGGTGTCGCAGGAGTGGCGCGCATGCGCAGTGGCCGGCTCTGCGGGACTCCCGGAAGTCAGGTTGGGGCAGCCGGATAAACTCGCGGGGGCAGGGTTTTGGGAGGGAACTAGAGGCTGTGGAGGGGACCCAGGGCCAGATCTCAAACATCCTGTCCCCAGGACCCCTTGGAGCCCAGCTCTTGATCTCTTCCTGATGGAGACCCAGAACAGTCGGTGTCCTCCTTGGGATCTCCTTTTGGGGTGGATGGTGTGGACAGGAATGTGCTTACATGGCAGTGGGGGTGAAACCTGGCTAGAGGATATGGGTTTGCTGGGGCATCCTGGTTTTAGAGTCCCCAGGCTGAAAATTCACTGACCCTTGCTCGTGTCCACTGCCTCCTTCGGACGTGGGCTTACCGGGTCTGCCCCTGTTATTCCACACTATGGACTCTTGCCTGTCTCCACCACTGCTCAGCCGAGGTGGAAACACACCTAGGCAGATCCAAGAGACTGCACAGGTAACCACAGGTGAGTCATTAGCGGTCATTGGCGCTCACAAGGGCAGGTAGAACACAGCAGGTGTGTCAGAAGCAGGACAGGTTACCCTAGACTGACAGGGACCAGAGGGCTGCTTCCAGGGGCCAACCAAGGCCCCAAGAAAGTCAAGGAGAAGCAAAGCACACCTGGGCCACACAGGTCCTCTCCCTGGAGTCCTAGGGAAGATGGGGAGTGGGGGGGTGTCTTGACTGAAAGACAAAAGAGCTTTGTGAGAATTAAAAACAGTCCCACCTTCAACAACTGGGACCACTACACAGTCCCCCACCTGTACCCCCCACATACTCTAGTCCTTTATCTCCTGAAAGCAGAAGTAACCTAAGGGTTCAGTGCTGCTCCCGGGCCCCACACCCTGTCCGCACTGCAAGAAAGGGCGAACATACCCCCCACATCAATGAAGAGCCAAGTGTTCATGAAAGGAAACACCACACTGATGAGAAGCCAAAGGCCCACCACCTTGGGCCACACCTCACCCAATGTGACTCATGTAGCCATATGAATGGGCACTGTGACCCAGGGTCCCTGTGGCAGGCACAAGGCATGCAAAGCCAGATACGTCTGAAGACCGGCATGCCTTATATAGAATAGAGTGTAGGTAGTCCCTAAGAAGGGATCCCCAGAATATCATCCGGGATGAGCTGGGATATGTATTCTGTTGAGAAAATGGACCCAGAAGAAAGGTCTACCCTGTTTTCAAGACTCATGATCATAACAACAAATGGGAGGAGCTAGAATAGGTGTCTGCCCAGGCAAGAGAAATCATTCCCCCACTGTCCCTTGAACGTGGATGAGGTTAGGTCAGCAAAATGGGTGATATGGCCCTAATGGCCTAAGTTTGACTGAAACACATTTTGAAGGATTTATGTAGGCCAGGCACAGTGGCTCACACCTATAATCCTAGCACTCTGGGAGGTTGAGGTGGGTGGATTGCTGAAGCTCCACTTGAGCAAGTTTGAGACCAGCCTGAGCAAAAAGTGAGACCCCTGTCTCTACTAAAAATAGAAAAACTTAGTCAAGAGGATCGCTTGAGCCTAAGAATTTGAGGTTGCTCTGAGCTGTGACGCCACAACACTCTACTCAGGGTGACAGCTTGAAACTCTGTCTCACACACACAAAAAAAAAAAAAAAAAAAGAAAGAAAGAAAGATTAATGTACTATTAAAACACATTCACCCACACTTACCAAATACTCTTCACCCACACTTGCCAAATTGAGAATCTACCCAATCGAAACAAAAGCTATTAAGTTTATTGCATGGTCCTTTCAGTTGAAAAGGTAGAAACTACCTGTCTGTAGGAGGAAATGGCTTTAAATACCAATATACATTCCATTCCAGAAATATTTTTTTTTCTTGAAATAGAGTCTCACTTTGTCACCCTCAGTAGAGTGCCAAAGCCACAATGTGCCAAAGCTATTTTTATTTTTATTTTTATTTTTTTTTTAGAGACAGAATCTCACTTTATTGCCCTTGGTAGAGTGCTGTGGCATCACAGCTCACAGCAACCTCCAACTCCTGGGCTTAGGCGATTCTCTTGCCTCAGCCCTCCAAGTAGCTGGGATTACAGGCGCCCGCCACAACGCCCAGCTATTTTTTGTTTCAATTTGGCCGGGGCCAGGTTGGAACATGCCACCCTTGGTATATGGGGTCTGTGCCCTACCCACTGAGCCACAGGCACTGCCCTGCCCAGCTATTTTTAGAGATGTGGTCAGGCTGGTCTCCAACTCCTAAGTTCAGGCAAACCACCCACCTCGGTCTGCCAGAGTGCTAGGATTATTGGCGTGAGCCAGCATGCCCAGCCTCCATTCTAGAAATATTCTAAAGGTTTGAAAAAGATGAGTTACATCTTTTTGTACTGATGTGGAAAAGTGGTCACAATTATTTTTTACGTGAAAAGAGCAAGTATCTGTGAAGTATCACTATGGTGGTAAAACCTCCCCCCTACCTATGCAACATACCCTTTCCAAACACAGGTTGTTTAAGCACAAAGAAAAGAGCAATACACAGAGATTTGTGGGAGAGAAAGAGACTCTTTTCATTTTATTCCTGCTATACTTCACTGGTTTCAGTGAAAACATGTTACATAATTTCAGATAATTTATTCCCAACAGTGGTTAATACAGTAACTCAGAAATATTAAGGTCAGAGAAAAGTTTAACCTTTAGTTTTCCATTTTCCCACTTGAAATAGAACATTTAATTTTCAAGGATTACTGATATAAATCAATACTAATGAAATACAATTTCATTACCTTTTCCCCAAAGGAAACAGATACAATGTATATCCCCCACAATAATTTTAAGATGCAAGGCTAGGCTGGGGAGGGAGGAGAGAAAACCTTACTGGCTTCTCATTGGTATGAAGTGTCTGATGTATATTAAGTTTTAAGCCATGATTAAAGGTCTTTCTACATTCATAAGGGTTCTTTCCAGAATGAATTCTTTGATGATGTGAGAAGCTCGAATGATAGCTAAAGGCTTTCCCACATTCCTTACATTCATAGGGCTTCTCACCAGTATGAATTCTCTGATGCTGAGTAAGGTGTGAATGAAGTCTAAAGGCCTTCCCACATATCATACATTCATGAGGTTTCTCACCAGTATGAATTCTCTGGTGTCTCTTGAGGTGTGAACACTGTCTGAAAGTCTTTCCACATTCCTTACACTCATAGGGTTTCTCACCAGTATGAACTCTCTGATGTAGGGTAAGTTGTAAGCCGTCACAAAAAGCCTTTCCACATTCATCACATTCATAAGGTTTCTGGCCAGAATGAATTTTCTGATGGTGAGAGAAGCTTGAGTGATAGCTAAAGGCCTTTCCACATTCTCCACATGCATATGGTTTCTCACCAGTATGTATTCTTTGATGTATGGTAAGATGTGATCGATGCCTGAAAGTCTTTCCACATTCTTTGCATTTATAGGGTTTCTCACCAGTATGGAGTCGCAAATGTTCAGTAAGTTGAAAGCCACGAATAAAAGCTTTTCCACATTGCTTACATTCATAGGGTTTTTCACCAGTATGAAGTCTCTGATGTTGAGTAAGTTGTGATCGTTGTCTAAAGGCCTTTCCACATTCCTTACATTCGTAAGGTTTCTCACCAGTGTGAATCCTTCCATGCAGAGTAAGTTCTGAGCCATAATTAAAGGACTTTCCACATTCTTTACATTCATAGCGTTTTTCACCATTATGAATTCTCAGATGTTGTTTAAGTTTTGAGCAATGAATAAATGCCTTCCAACATTCCTTACACCCATTGCATTTATCAGCATTGTGAATTCTCTGTTTAATTAGGAATGTTGTATTAATTTCTGTGCATTCCTTACATTCAGGAAGTTCTTTAGAAAGAGTTCTTTCATGATGACTAAAGAATAAATAGTAATTGAAGTTTTTCCTACAATTTTTACATTCGGAGATTTTCTCTCTCTGATAAAGTCCTTGAGTGAGTAAGGTATGTTGGTTTAAAATGGGCATATTTTCATGACTGATCATAAATTGCCTGAAATAACCTTCCTGTTGTCCCTGTTGTTGCTCAAAATGACATCTGCACCCACAAATGTCTCTGAAAATGGGTCTCTCAGGACTATGGCTTTTAAATGCTTCCACGCTAACCCATTCGGATGATTCTGTTTCATAAATATCCCTTTTTGGAGATAACTTCTTGAGCTCATTTCTTGATGTCAAATCTGAAAGGTAAGAAATATATTTTAATTTATGGTTTTTTGTACAAGAGAAATAAAATACCTGTGACAGCAATGAGAAAACTGAAAATAATTCACATAAAAAATAAAAGGCTTAGGGGCAGCGCCTGTGGCTCAAAGGAGCAAGGCACCAGCCCCATATACTGGAGGTGGCTGGTTCAAACCCAGCCCTGGCCAAAACCACAAAAATAAATAAATAAATAAAAGGCTTAGCTATTTTTTTTTTTTTTGAGACAGAGTCTCACTTTGTCACCCTTGGTAGAGTGTTGTGGTGTCACAGCTCACAGCAACCTTGGGCTTAAGTGATTCCCTTGCCTCAGCCTCCCTAGTAGCTGGGACTACAGGCCTGAGTTTTGTTTCTTTTTTTTAAGAGACGGAGTCTTGCTTTCTCAGGCTGGTCTCAAACTCTGTGAGCTCAGGCAATCCACCCACCTGGGCCTCCCAAGTCTGGGATTACAGGTGTGAGCCACCACATCTGGCCTAAGGCTTAGCTCTTAAGAAACAAAAGGTTAGCACAGGGAAGTAAGAGCTCTTTAGAAACAGAGGAGACTTAATTAGGGAAATTAATGAACTCAATGGTGATGAAATTTTGATATGTCTCTGAACATATCAAACTCCCTTGGGAGTATGTTGCAATTATGGATGTTTTGGAAACATTCTAGAACAACTCAATAGGAATCTAAGATTATGGCTCGGCACCTGTGGCTCAATGGGCTAAGGCCCCAGTCACATACATCTGAGCTGGCGGGTTTGAATCCAGCCTGGGCCTGCCAAACAACAATGACGGCTGCAACCAAAAAATGGCCAGGCGTTGTGTCGGGTGTCTGTAGTCCCAGCTACTTGGGAGGCGGAGGCATGAGACTCACTTGAGCCCAGGAATTGGAGGTTGCTGTGAGCTGTAATGCCACAGCACTCTATCCAGGGTGACAGCTTGAGGCTCTGTCTCAAAAAAAAAAAAAAAAAGAATCTAAGATTAGAGTTGGTCTTAGAATGATATCAACTTAATTAGAGTCCACAGAATCTGTATATTTAACACTTTCTACCAGGCCAAAATCTTATGTGGGCTTGGTGCCTGTAGCTCAGCTGGTAAGGCACTAGCCACATACACCAGAATTTGTGGGTTCAAATCCAGCCCAAACCTCCCAAACAACAATGACAACTACAACCAAAAAATAGGCAGGCATAGTGGTGGGCACCTGTAGTCCCAGCTACTCGGGAGGCTGAGGCAAGAGAATCACTTAAGCCCAAGAGTTTGAGGTTGCCATGAGTTGTGACACCATGGCACTCTACTGAGGGTGACACAGTGGGACTCTGTCTCACCAAAAAAAAAAAAAAAAAGCTTATGTGGCAGCCTGTTAGTTGTTCTCAAATATCTATTTTCCCTGTCCTTTATTCCAATTAAACCCATGGCTTTTAGTTGAGAATAAAGCTGCTCAATACAAAGACTTTATTTCCCAAGCTCCCTTGCAGCTGGGTATACTAGGTAACTACTTAAAGAAATATACAAGTATTATGTAACAGCTCTGAGAACGTTCCTTAAGAGACTTGTGGTCTAAGCCCTGTATAGCTTATTCTCTCTCGTCCTCACCAACACTGAGGACAATGTGGGCTTGGTGTCATGTCTGTCACATTGTGGCTTTACAGACCAGAGATACCTTTCCAGATTGAACTTTAATGCAAGAGAACATTATACTTCTATGCCTGGGTCATAGATTTTGCATTAAAAATGGAAAAGAAAAATAAATTAAAAATTAAACTTATAAAGTTTCAACCACTATTATTTTGTTTGTCATAAGCAGCCTAACTTATCTGCACACTAATACAACTTCACATTGAGCTGAAATTTTAAAAATCCAGCTCCTTACCATGAAAATACAAGCACTCTGCTTGCCAATAAGATTTCCCTTTTCTTCATTATGCTATAACCATCTTAACCTTCTTTCAACAACTAGAACATGCCAATATAAAGACTTTATTTCCCAAGCTCCTTTGCAGCTGGGTATACTAGGGGATACGTTCCTATCTTTTCATTAGATTTTTTGTATGGCTGGCTTCATTTCATCCAAGCCTCAGATTAAATGTCACTTCCTCAAAATTGTATTAGCAATAATATTATCTAATTAAATCTTTGCCTTAAGTACTACTGGGATTCCATAATTATTATTAATCCTTGTAATGTTTATTTTCTTACCCCTAAGGTACTCAATGGTAGAAAAACCATTATAAAACCAATCTTTACGATATAATAAGCATTCCATAATTGACCGATGAATAAAGTGAGTATAAGAAATGGAATTCAGATCAGAATAAAAAGAAATACAAACTTAAAAACTGCTGAGAATCATAATTTAAATCTTTTTTTTTTGTAGAGACAGAGTCTCACTTTATCACCCTCGGTAGAGTGCTGTGGCATCACAGCTCACAGCAACCTCCAATTCCTGGGCTTAGGCGATTCTCTTGCCTCAGCCTCCTGAGTAGCTGGGACTACAGG
>CAUYON010060483.1:0-13376 GCA_963573935.1 Arctocebus calabarensis
TCTTTATATAGTGATCAAGAAAATGCCATGAAGGTTATCTGTAACAGTACGATCAAAACATTTCTGAATGTATATGAATCGTGCCCTATGATTGCACCAATGTACAGAATTATGATTCAATAAAATTATAAAAAAAAATAAAAAATAAAATGTGCGATCCTACATGGTGACCAATACCCAGAATTTCCCAAAAAGAAAAGATTAAGTATATAAACAAAAACTATTGAGTCTGTTTTATGAAAACATTTTCATGTGACAAATTGAAAACTGTGTCCAGTCCAAAATACAGCACCCCCTTCCCATCACATGCACCATTAAAGCTAATATACACCTGCATTTAGAAAAGCATATATGATATCATCTATCCATTTTTAGTTGAAATAAATTGAGTTTCTTGGATATTACCATAAATTAAGAGGAGAAAGACCTTTATCCCTCTTCTTCCTCCCTATCCCCCTCTCTCTCTCTGACTCTTTCAGCCCTAGTAGGGTATTTTTCTGGACAACCCCCACCCCAGAAAAAGCTTTTCTTTCATCCATTTTCCATTCTAACTGTAAACCTGCACTTTTCTCAGCAACATCCATCGGAACCATGGAAGTAAATTCTGTCCCAGTAGCCTCAGTATTGAAGGAAGGCGTCCATCTCAGTGGGGGGGCATCTTTATATTTTGTATTTAATGCAAGGAAAAGGTTTCTTGCAACAAAAATGTTTTGGCTTGGGAGCCTGAATGTAAACTTACAACAGTGACCTTAGCTCTCCTCAGGAACAATGTTAGCTGACAACCACCTTGGGAGTGAAAAACAAAATCCCATTCCAGCTCCTTTTGACTGATCTAAGCTCCTTTTGCTGTCATTTAACACTGCAGATTTGATTTAATTTGATGAGACTTCTAAGACAATTTAGAAACTTAAGCATTTAATACCAACCCTGATCATTTCTCTTCCACACATGTTCAAAGGCTTCTTGGTTTATAAATAAAAAGTAGGATCAGATATAGGGGCCATAATAGCACTTTGTTTTTCTACTTTTTAGTCTTCAAGTCAAAGTTATCTTCCAAAGACAGAGTCAAAAGGAGTGAGTGGAAATCACAGAAAAACAGGTTAGGACTGAACAAAGGAAGCATGTTCTGAGGATCACAGCTATTGTCATCGGAGAGAAACTTCCCTGACATGGGAGGGGTTCAAACAGAAACTTGGAGGAATCATAGGTGATAGGATTGTACGATCTCTGAAATTCATCACTATGCTTTATATGGCTCCAAAATTAGGAGTGGATTCTGTTTTCTGGCTACAGTATGGTAGCATTTCAACAGTAGAATATCCAGTGTATAAAAATATGTTGAAGGAAGCAGAGTCTCTGTGGAAAAGAAGACTATTTCCCATGAAAAATGAATGTACGGAAGTCCAGTAACCCTCACAATGCTGAGACTTCACCTTGCCTCGCTTTCCTTCTCTCTGTCTGCTCACCAAAAATAAGAGATCCTCGCTGAACCTGGTTGTGCTGGCGTGGAGTGGGATCACTGTGATTCCTTGTTTTTATAAAACACTCATTGTGAAATTTCTCCTCTATTAAAGGCAACAGGATATACATTGGTTGTTTAGTTGTCAGAAAAGAAACCCACACTGTGCTTTCTGCTACTAGAGAAATTGCTTCCATCAAATTCAATCGTAAGTCTTGAAACAGTTTCCACCAAGCAAACACCTGGAGGTCAGCAGCTGCCAAGTCCTGCCTGTGGGCACATGGGAGGGAAGACAGGCCCCCGTGAGTGTGACTCAGAGAACCAATAGTGGCTGCCTGTGGACTACCCCCTATGACCATGGCCTCTCATCTGCAGATTCCTGCTATTCTGGCCCGCTATTTGCAGCTGACTTTCATTACTCCAGGGCAGTTATTCCCAAAACTTTCTCTCTGCATTTGCTGCCAGGACTCTGGCCCAAGCCACCACCCTCTCTTACCTGGGTGGCATCACTGCCACAACTCCCATGAGTAGCCATGAACTCTCCCTGCCCCACACCCACCCTCCACAGCGGGGTCTCCACAAAGCAGGCAGATGGATCCTCATGTTGAATCATGTATCTCTGTTTATTTTTCACAACCCCGACTGGCACGAAAGCTCCACCGGGTCAGGGTCTATGTTTCTCTTGTCCCTCCCTGTATCGCCAGCACTCAGAACAGGGGCAGGCACACTCCATACATATTTGGGGAGCTCGGTGGAATCTTCCATTTGCATCTGCCTTTGCGGGGGAGTATAACAATTGGATGCTGTATTTCATAACCACCATCAAGAACGTGAACTTTGAGGACAGAATACCTCATACCTAACTGAAGACTCCTGGGTAAACAGGGCTTCTTATTTTAATCTATCCTGTACAGACTTAAGCTCTCATTCCATCCTACCCAGGATTGTACAGTTTTTCTTAACGAGAATAACCACCAAGAAGCCCTCTTTCTAATACTTAAAAAACTACTTTTGCTTCTCAGCAAATTATTCATTGAATTTCTTCACTGGGATGGATGGATGTCTCTGCCTGGCAAGTAAATGAATGCAAATGAATGAAGGAATGAATGAATGACCCTCTTCAGGTGGTCAGGGTGTTCTGATGCTTAAACAGTAATTAGCTCCTTTGCACAAGCTCCTTTACTCCCATTTGAAATGGGGTCCCCAAGGAGAACACTCAAGAAAGCATTGGTTTTGGAAGAATCTGTGTGACCCAGTGGTAAAGAATGGTGGGTGAGCACTACAAACAAAGAAACATTCACCAGCTGCCAAATGTAGACCTTTACCATCGACGGTGGAAAACCCAAGCTTCTTAGTCACAGAAGGCTGGGACTATATGAATCATTGCCCCACCGTTTTGGAAAAATTGCTGAATGATGCTAAGGCTGTGTCTTCTCTACGATCAGATCTGCCTTACTGAGAAGTTATGAGAATTGGAAATAACATACACAATGCACCAAGCAGCGTGTCAAAAAGAGTCAATACTCAATACATTAGTCATTACTATTTACAAATCACAGTTATTGTTTTCACAAGTTAGACTAAGGAGAGCATCACTATCTTCCTTAGGAGATGCTGTATTCATTTGCTGTTGCTATATGGCTCTTTTTAATTTTTATTCCCTATTGCTTAGTGGCTTAAAACAACGTGTTTATTATCCCACAGATTCTATGAGTCAGGAGTCTGGGCACAACATCTGGGTTGCAGGTCCTCTACTCAAGGCTACAATTAAGGTTTCAGCCAGGGCTGGAGTCTCATCCACTGTGTCAGAGTCCCCTCCCAAGATCAAATGGTTGTTAGGAATAAATGATTTCCTTGTAACTACAGAACTTGTCGTGGCTATATCTTCAAAGCCAGGAGGAGAAATACTCTGATTTCTTCTATCTCTGACCTCTAGATCTTCTTTTAAAGGGCTCACCTGATTAAATCAGGCCCACACAAGATAATCTTCCATTTAACATGAAATTGACTGAACTGGGACCTTAATTAGATCTGCAGAATCCCCTCACCTTTGCCATACCACCAGTCTGAGTAGAACTGTACCATCACTTTTGCCACATTCTATTTGTTAGAAGCAAGTTTCAGGTTCCACTCATGCTCAAGGGCGTGGGCCATTGGACATCATCTTAGTGATCCCATTGCAGACATCATTTGTAGTCCTGGAACTTGATCATGACTGGCTGATGATGGTAATGGGATGAATTCAGTGAATACCACCGTTAGCATAATCTGCCCTGCTGAGAAGCCAAGAACAATGGCCAGGAGGGACATGCTATGGGAGCTGGCCAGCAAAAGGGCACAGAGAGAAATCAAGACCTGTCACAGGTTAGCTTGGAATTCAGTCTTTCCCACCCCTTACCCAAGATAGAAAAGAACAGTAGGCATCGTGGTGATGGCTGCTGCCTGCTCTAGGCTAACCAAAACCAACTGGTCAATACCTATCGCTTTCTTGGTGATGTGATGAATCAGTGTAGGCCCATGTAGGAAAACTGCTGTTGAAGGAATTTGCACAAACACACACACATACAGCCAGATGGCCTGATATGTTGTGCTGACACCCCAGGATGTCAGAGCCATCTTCTGCAGTGTAGCTTTCTGAAGTGTGGACCATGGGTAGCTTTCTGAAGTGTGGACCATGGGTGGTGAGGAGGAGTGTGTTTTCATGTGTGGAGGCCAGAGAACAATCCTCCCCTGCCACTAAGAATGGCAGCCCCGCAGCAACTTCCTTCCTACGTGATCCCAGAAGCGCTATCTGTCCCCAGCATGGTAGGCCATCACCCAGTTAGATCATAGGAAGGAAGCCTTCTGTGGGAATTATAACCTGCCATCCTGACAGCCATGCTCAAAGGGCAGCAGCTGGAAGGGGTGAGCTTGCTTGCTGGGCCTCTCTGTTCTGCTGGTCACAGCAGCAGGTGTAAGAATCATGTGTAACAGAGCGCTTCTCTAAAATGCCCAGATAGGAGAACGCATGGCGAATCCTGCAGGAGCACATGCCCAGCTGCAAAGCAGCCACAGCCAGGCTGCATAGGACCCGCCCCTCCACGCTCAGACACCTCCAGCCCAGGGGTGCAGACAGCATCGTGAGTCTTTCCCCCCACCCCTCGACAGAAAAATTCAGATGACAGACAGATCCTGGTGCCTGACCACCTTCAAACCATGTGCTTTCTTTATTTTTCCAGTCACTATTTTCACTTAGACTTTGCCTTTACTTTTTTCCTTTCTCTTTCCGTATCTCCTGCTCTTCTCTCTTCTTCTTCCATTTGAGTTGTCTTTTCTCTATTTACCTATCACACTTTGCTCTCTGCAGCCTTTTTTCTCTCCTTTTCCCTTTTCTCTACTGCTATTTTATTTCTCTCTACCACTATTTTATTTCACTCTATTACTGTTTGACTCTCTTCAGTTTGAACTCTCTACCCAGACTAGCTAAAGGCAGGCCACCCAGCTTGAATTGTCTCCAAACCATTGTTATCGATTCTCTAACCAGCTATGAAGTAAATATTTCACCAGAACTTGTTTTTTGATTCAGTGAACCGATTATATGTAACATTTTGCCCTGTCCAGGTGATAACTCCCTTTGAGTCTAATGAATTCTTACTGCATAGGTAGTATACTAGCAAAGTTATGTCACTAGAACAGCTAATGCAACAGCCAGTATGGAAACACCTGTGAAAATGAAACCTCTTGCAGATGAGGCAAAATCCTTTTATGCACAGTATAAAAGGTGTTACCATAGACATTATTGCCTGCAAGGTGTGAAGGTGTGACTTCATTAGCACACACAGGCTGGTGTATTAAGAAATACACTAATTAGTGTATTAAGGAAATAGAACCTGTTTGTGTGGCTTCCCTTATGTTCTTCCATGAAGCCGGAGGAAAGAGATGTGTCCGTAGAAAGCAGTTTGCTCTGTGGAAGATGACGGTTTTATGCTGTGCTGCCCTTACTCCTTAAACAGCCTCAAAAATGATTTTCTGCATCATAACAAGAACACTTATAGATATCCTAGTGATGACACAGAAAATATGAACACTTCAGCCATTCTGTCAATGTTAGAAAAAAAATATTCCTGACCCAGCTCTGAGTGGAAAGCAACTTGCTGAAACATCACCTAAAAGCAGGAGGTTCCAATTCATTGGAACTCAACTTATTACACGCTTGAGCAGCCACTGGAACAAGAAAAAGCTGTGCAAGATTTTGCAGACCAGGGTGTGAGAACAGAAAAAAAAAAAAAAGGAGATATTCTTTTAACCTTTGCTCACTGGAGTCTGACAACTGTGTTGCTTATCATCCTCTTCCTTGGGAAGTCTCTGCTGACAAAGCAGGTCTGGTCTAGGGGTTTCTCTACTAATCTGATGTCTGTCACTCTTGGTCAAATAAATGCCAACTTAATCTGAAGTCAAGAAAGCCCTCCTGAAATTTAGACCCACGCAAGCCTTCTGTAGACCCAAGAAAGAAGGAAGTGCTGGGGAAACTCTTGAATCATAGTCTAGCCCTGTTTCTTAGGCGACTTTGATCACTCTACTAAGGCTGATTTAAACAAATCTGTATGGAATTCCAATTCTTTCCCCTTTTCTCAGGGTCCAGGTTATCTCAGGAAAACAAGGTCCTTTTGGTTTATCTTGAAATATGAAAAACATTTGTTCCCTCTCAGGATCTGGTTAGGAAGCCACAGTGACAGGGCCAGAGAAGGGTGGTGGTGATGTTGGTAGAGAAGGCACCCTCACATTCAATATTCATTCTCCTCTGCAGCCAGGTTGACAGCTTCTGCTCTCTAAGATGTAAGGAAATCCGACATTTCCGGTTCCTGGTCACTGGCACGGAGGCCCAAAATGTATCTCAAATTCCAGACAACTAAGTTATTATGCCCTTAATAATAATTAACATGTTTAGTTTATAGGCTGATATCTAAAACACTATCTCCTCTCTTAGACACATTAATTTAAGTCGAAACAAATTAGGTGAGCAAAGTTCACTCTCCCACCTTCTAGATTTTACCAATTGGTCAATCCAGCCACAGATTTGCTAAAATCCAGTGTTCTCTCTAAAAGAGTAGCTGGAGACATTGTCTTCAACTGTGTATGGTTTAGTTTTCATTTATAGAGAATATTCACTAAAACAGCTATTTTCTAGGGACCATATGTGGAAACACTTGCCTGGAAATATAAAAATTCAAGTCCTAAAACAAAAGATTCTTACTTGAAAAGTAAAGGCAGGCAACTTAGATATATCATTGTTTTTACTTGTCCCTAGAACAAGGGACAAGTTAATCTAAAAAACAACGCTGTTTCATTAAAGGCCCCTTTCTCCATACGCTTCATAAAGCTGAAGCTTCTAGCTCAGTACTGTCTAATGGAAATATGGTGTGGGTCGATTATGCAATTTTATGTTCTATAGTAGCACATTGACAAAGAAAAAGAAACCATGGAAATTAATTTTAATAATTCATGTTATTTAACCCAGTATGTCCAAAATAGTACTATTTTAACATGTAATCGATACAAAAAATTATTAATGAGCTTTGTATCCCATTCTTTACTCTTGTATTAAGACTTAGAAATCCAGTGTATATTTTAGACTGACAGCATATCTCAATTTGGACAAGGCTCATTCTAAGTGCTCAATATCATGGAAAGCACGGTTGTAAATGACTGATAGCTACACAGTTGTCACGCTGATTCAGTTGTCAGTGGTGAAGGTAATGCGATGTAGAAATTAACCAGGTCCAGGTCCAGGTCCATTCAGACCTATCTTCAAATTTAGGCTCCTCTACTTACTGGCTGTGAGTCTTTGCACAAATCACTTAGCATCTCTGAATTTTAATCTCCTCATCTTGAAGCATGGATATTAATTCCTGCATTTCAAAAGATTACTGTGTTATATAAACATGTATGCTTATATAAGGTGCTTTATATGATAGCTAGCACACAGTAGGAACTTAATAGGCATTTAGCATTATTAGTATCAATCACAGGTTATGCATATAACAACAGTGCAGAATGTGTCTAAGTTTTTAAACTCCGGAAAAAACAACCTTTCATTTGTAATTTTATCTAGAGTATTGATATCAAATCAGCATTTCTCAGTTCGGATTGCACTTGGTTTTGTTGTTAAAATATTTAATCTAGTAAGGTAACATTGACAAAGATGGGACTCCATGATCTTAAACCTTTAGGGAACAAAGACTACAGAGAGCTACTATTTAAAACTGGCAAGCACATGAACTTGATATTACTCAGTAGACACTGAATTGCTAGCCCACCTATGGAGTTACCTAGGATCTACCTTAGACAGACACATTCTAGGGCCAGAGGGGCAGACTTCACCCCATCCAGGCAATAATGATATTTCTCTGAGGAAATCAGAATTACCCGTGTATGGCTTTACACGGGATGGGAGGTCATGGGAGAGTACATGAAATCATCATAGTTGGGCACTTAGGGATATCACTTTAGGAAAAGGAGAATGTCTCCTTTTTTTGTGAAGACTTAGGCTAAGTTGGAGACCTGCACTCTAGAAAAGAGGGATATGAAAATCACTCCCAATGGCTCAAGGCCTGGAGCAGAAATGTCCCCAATGAGGGATGTACAGGGAACAGCTTAGAACTGTGCTTCTTTGGAGGGTGCTTACCTAGTATTGGTTTTATGTTTCTCTGTTGTAATTTCCTTCTAATATCCCCAAGCACAATGGTTCTCAACCTTCCTAATTGCCGCATTGTTACAAATGGAAAAAAGGGGTCACGACCCACAGGTTGAGAACTGCTGTCCAAGCCTTTAGCAAAATCTTATTAAACATTACACTTGTTCTCAATAGTCATGGGAGGAAGTGAAAGAGAAGGATTGGATGCATTCCTAATAAAGGGCAGTACCATAGAGTGAGGAGCAGCCTCAGGAAAGGAGGGGAGCCTGGCCTGGCAGGAGGGGATGCAACCTCCACTGGACATTATCAACAACGACCTTGCAGGAGCAGCAAGGACAGACCACAGCACGGGGGCTGGCTGCAGGGGATACACCAGAAATGACAGGCTGGGAGGATGCTAGGGTTCCCACAGAGTACCAAAATTGTAGGAGGAGACTAGCCCATTAAGGGAACTGAACTCCAAAAGGATGGGTGCTCAATTACTGTAATGTAGACATTGAAAAGAATTGTGGTCACATTTTGCATCTCAGTCTGTGGGAGGCCTGAACATCCTTGCTACATAGCGGGAAATATTAACTTCTCTAGCCATTTGCTCACAGCTGTATATTCCTGGACAAGTTATCCAAGTCCTTTAGACTTTTAAGAATGCTCATCCTAAGAATGAGGGAATCAGATAAGATGGTTTTAAGGTTTCTTCCAGAGATATAATCCTTTACATCATAATTTGAGTATCAGCCACCTAATGCATTGAGTGGATAGATGCTAGATTTGGGTATAACCTCATCATTCGAATTTAGAAATCTACAAAATAACCTAACTTTCCATATGAGGCAAAAATCTTCAATTTGCAGATTTGAATCAATTCAAATATGATCAAGTCAGAGAGATCCAGTGAAGATTTACAATTAAAAATTGCTAAAAAGTAGATGTAGGTTAGGACATGCTCATTTAACTTCATTAGGGTATTAAGATTTCAAGTTTTATTATACCTAATTTTAGGATTAATTCAAATCTCTATGGGTAAGAGTAAGCATATGATAGGTGTTTAAATAGAAAAACTAGCCAGGTATGTGGCAAGCACCTGTAATCTCAGCTACTAGGGGGACTGAGGCAAGATGATTGCTTGTACCCAAGAGTTCGAGGTTGCTGTGAGCTAGGATGCCACAGCACTGTACCTAGGACACAAAGTGAGACTTTGTCTCAAAGTAAAATAAAGAAAAGAAAAGAAAGGGAAAGGAAAGGGAAGAGATGGGAAGGGAAGACAAGAGAAGAGAGGAGAAAAAGAAAAGAAAAGAAAGTTAACAACTGGAAAACACTCCCAGACAAGTTGACTTTCACTCTGTATGCTATTTGAATTATTTCATATGTTTCATTCCTTAACTTCACTGACTCCATTATAGCTGCTTCAGAACTCAGCAATGAGAGCTTATTCTTATATTAGAATGAACTGTGACTATAGCAGCATAAATGATAAGAGTGATTTTTTAAAAGGGACTATAGACATCTACAAAAGTAATCATTCCTATACAAAGAATTCTCCAAGCTTGGATTTTTTAAAAGTATTATATACTGGGCTCAATGGCTCATGCCTGTGATCTCAACATTTTCGGAAGCCCAGACTGGAGGATCACTTGAGGCCAACATTTCAAGAATAGCCTGGCAACCTAGCAAGACCTCACCTCTACAAAATATTAAGAAATTAGTTGGGCATGGTGTTGTGCACCTGTAATCTCAGCTAGTAGGGAAGTTGAGGTGTGAAGACAGCCTGAACTCTGGTGTTCAAAACTGCAATGAGCCACGATCAGGCCACTATACTCCAGGCTGAATGAAAAAGATAGACCCTGTCTCTAAAAATAAATAAGCAATTAAGTAAGTAAATAAATAAATAAATGCATTATGAAAAAAATTGTAAAATCTCCTGATAAAAGTGAAATATTAAAATGGTCCATGGTAGAGAGGAACACCACAGCCTCGGGTGGGCTAAGTTTATAAAATAACCTAAAAATAAGCAATACGTGATTTTTTTGGCTTGGTTTGAAACAAGAAGAGCAAGAAAGAAGAGGTAGATATTTGGGAAAGATGCTATAAAGTTAACACTTTGATAGAAGGACAGCTTTATTAAGCTCCAGGTCTTTTTTCTTTTTTCCTCCATAAAAGAACATAAGATTTGATCTACAAAGAGTAAGATAATCATAACAAAAAGGACTATAAATATTTAAAGAGTTAAAAATCATAAAAGTTCAAATTCCCAATTCCTAAGAATTCCATCCAATTACTCAAAGAATGCTCAGTTATTACCACTCAGCCATCTTTGAGGAATTATTAAAAATAAGAGGAAAACTCAAAAGTTAAGGCTAGGAAAATGTGCTGATTTTCCAAAAGAAGGGTAAAAGTGCATTTACTAGATGTTGAGTAAATCCAGAGGAAATCTAGTCTAATTTAATAAATATATGGTTTGTAAACTTTAAAGAAAAAATATGATGGTTTTGCTAAAAACCAACAGGGGATCACCAACAATATGTTCAACTAATGGGACTTTCATCTTACCAATAGAGTTGCTTAAAGAATAGATTATGAGTGTGTTAGGGCATAGTCTTGAGATTTTAGCAGAGCACTTGAAAAAGTCTCAAGCTTCCCTTACAGACAAAAAGATACAATGTGGATGAAAAAAGAATGAAATAGTTACGTTTCATAGTTATTTGAACAATCATATCACTAAAAAGTGTTAAGTGTAAAGAATCAAAACATATCACTAGAGAAAAATCATTTACCTACAAAGGAATACAGCAGAAAGAAGGAAAAGATCTATAAAACAACTAGAAAATAATTAACAAAATGGAAGTAGCAAGTCCTACCTATCAATAATTACCAGAGCAGAAATAAGCAAAATAGAGACAAAAATACAAACCTTTAATGAAATGAAATTTGTTTTCTTCAAAATAAATAAATGGAATGTAAATGGATTAAATTCTCTAAGGAAAAGATGTAGTCACTGAATGGACAAAAAAAAATAATAATTGTATGATGCCTACAAGAGACTCATTTTCTCTGAAAGGACACACATAGACTGAAATGGAGGGATGGAAAAACATTCCATGCAAATAGAAACAAAAGAGAAGGAGTAGCTATACTTAAATAAAATAGACTTCAAGTAAAAACTATAAAAAGAAACAAAAAGAATTAATTATACTTAAATAAAACAGACTTTAAGTCAAAAACCATAAAAAGAAATAAAAAAGATCCATTATATAATGATGAAGGAAGTAAATTATATAACACTTGTAAATACATATGCACCCAACATCAGATCACCCTAAACATGTAAAGCAAATATTAACATATCTAAAGGGATAGACAAACTGAGATACAATAATGGCAAGAGACTTCAACACTCCATCTTCAGCAAGGAGCAGATCAACCAGACAAAAATATCAGGAAGAAAACATTGAATTTTAACCACACTCTAGGATCAGATGATTTATAATCTTCAAGTACCTTGTACTTCAATCATTTAAAAATCGATCTAATAAACCAGTTGACATCAAAATAAAAATCTTTTTAAACTGAAAAAACAAATAAATAAGTTGAGCTGTAGACCAAATGGACCCAACAGGCATTTACAGAACGTTCTGCACAGCAGCTACAAAATATACATTATTATCAATTGCACATGAAATATTCTCTAGAAAAGTGCATATGTTAGAATAAAAAACAAGTTTTGATAAATTTCAAAAGATTAAAATCACATCAAGTATCTTTTCTGACCATAATGGTATAAAACTAGAAATCAATAACAAAAGAAATCTCATAAACCTTATAAAATATGGAAATTAAGTAATAGGTTTTTAAACAACCACTGAGTCAATGCAGAAATTAAAACAGAAATTAAACATATCTTGAGAGAAGTTCAAATGGAAGCACATCATTCCAAAACCTATGTAATACAGTAAAAGCAGTTCTAAGAGGTTTATAGCAATAAATGCTTCCATGAGAAAAAAAAAAAAAAAAGGATCTCAGATAAGCAACCTAACATTGTAGGTTTCTAGTATCCTGAAGGAACTAGAAAAATAAGAGCAAACTATACCCCAAATTAGTAGAATAAAAGAAATAATTACAATCAGAGCAGAAATAAGCAAAATAAACACAAAAAATACAAACCATTAATGAAATGAAAGTTATTTTCTTCAAAATAAATAAACCTTTAGCAAAATTAAGAAAAATAAATAAAATCAGAGATGAAAATTGAAATTGTTATTTATATCACATACAAAGAGACTATTATGACAAATATATGGCAACAAATTGGAAAACCTAGAAGAATTGGATATATTCCTATACACGTACAACCTACTAAGCTTCAACTATTAAGAAATAGAAAATATGAATAGAACATTAATAAGTAAAGAGATTGAATCAGTAATTTTAAAAATTCCCATTAGAGAAAAGTCCAGGACCTAGAGGCTTCACAGGTGAATTCTAACAAATATCTAAAGAACTAATAACAATTCTTATCAAACAAACCAAAAAAATTGGAAAGGAAGGAATTATTCCAAACTCTTATAGCCAACATTACTTTGATAACAAAATTAGACAAGAACACAAGAAAAAAAGAAAATTACAGGTCAATATACATACAGAAATTCTCAGCAAAATACTACCAAACAAAATTCAACAGCACACTAAAAAAAATCATTTACCATGATCAACTGGGATTCATCACAGTGATGCAAGGATGATTAGACACAAGCAAAACAATAAACATGATACATGCATTAACAGAATAAAGGACGAGGGCGGAGCAAAATGGTGGACGAGTAACAGCTTCCTTGCAGCTGGGCACAGTAAGACTGGGGAGTGAGGACTTCAGGCATCTCTGCCAGGCAGGATCTGCCCAGAAACTTCCCTTTGGGGACACAGGGAGACAGCGTGAGGCTTCTGGACGCCCTGAGGAAGGCTAAAGCGGTGGAGATTGGGCAAGTGGTTGCGTCTGTTCATTCGGTCTGATCCTGTCGGCGGCTGTGGGTGGGCAGCAGTGGAACTGCAGGCTGGAAGAGCCTTGCCTGTGAGCCGTTTGGGTTTCTTTTGGACTTGGCACTTGGTTGAACTGCCTTGGGAGAACCTGGGCAGGAGTGTGGGGTTTTTTGAGTGTTGCCTGGGGCCCCAGACTGGGCCACCAAGCCAAATGGAGCTGCCAGTGTTTGGTGGGGGCTGTGTGGAGCCATTGTGGGAGAACTGCCCTGGCAA
>CAUYON010060487.1:0-10940 GCA_963573935.1 Arctocebus calabarensis
TTAGTGCTTAAAAAAGAACAATCTTGGTTCGGCGCCTGTGGCTCAACGGGCTAAGGTGCCAGCCACGTACACCTGAGCTGGCAGGTTCGAATCCAGCCCAGGCCTGCCAAACAACAATGACGGCTGCAACCAAAAAATGGCCGGGCGTTGTGGCAGGCGCCTGTAGTCTCAGCTACTTGGGAGGTGGAGGCAAGAGACTCGCTTGAACCTAGGAATTAGAGGTTGCTGTGAGCTTTGATGCCACAGCACTCTATCCAGGGTGACAGCTTGAGGCTCTGCCTCAAAAAAAAGAAAAAAAGAAAAAAAGAAATGAGGCTCTGCGCCTATGGCTCAATGGGCTGAGGCGCCAGCCACGTACACCTGAGCTGGTGGGTTCGAATCCAGCCTGGGCCCCCCAAACAACAATGATGGCTGCAACCAAAAAATGGACAGGCATTGTGGCAGGTGCCTGTAGTCCCAGCTACTTGGGAGGCAGAGGCAGGAGACTCGCTTGAGCCCAGGAATTGGAGGTTGCTGTGAGCTATGATGCCACAGCCTCTACCCACGGTGACAGCTTGAGGCTCTGTCTCAAAAAAAAAAAAAAGAAATGAGTATAATTGTGATGGATGTGTTACTTAGTTCAATGTAAGCATTTCACATTGTATATTGAAGCAGTACCCTGAACCCCATAAATGCATCAATGTACAAAGTTATGACTTAATAAAAAATAATAATAAAAAGAAATTTCAGTGGGTAATTGGATGTGCAAATATGGAATTCATGAAGAATGAGTATCAACTCTGTGTGTGTGCACTACTGCTACTAAATACGCATGCATATATACACGGGTACATGAATGTATATTAGTTTACTCTGACTGCTAAAAACATTTCCATAATCTCGATGGCTTAATACAGCATAGCGTTACTCTTCTACAGTTCTAGAAGGCACAAGTTCAAAATCTGTTTCTTGGGCTAATGTCAAGGTGTCAGAAGGGCTGGTTCCTTCTGAAGGCTCCTGAAAAGATTCCATGTCTGTGACTTTATCTGGTTTCTGGGGGCACCTGTGTGCGTTGGCCTGCAGCCCTTCATGTCACTACTACACCTAGCTTCTGTCATTGTGTGTGCTACTGTGCACTCTGGTCTGCTCTCCTCCTGGTGGGTCCCTGGGATGAGAGTTAGGGCCCACTCAGATAATCCAGAACAAGCCTCTCAAACCAGGATTCTTTTCTTTTCTTTTCTTTTTCTTTTTATTTTTATTTTTTATTTTTGTAAGACAGAATTTATTCACAGAAAAGAAAGAAAAGAATACAGAAAACATAAAGGCATCTGTTAGACGGAGAAAATTCTAGTGGGGAGAGAGAAGCTCTCTCCGTTTCTCTCCCAGTCTTTCCCCATCTCCTCCTTTAGGACTTTAGTCTCAGGGTATATATAGGTGTATGGGTTCCTTGGCCAGGAAACAAATGAATACAGTCCCTTCCACCAGGGGCAAGGTGAATGAATGTATCAATGAATGGATACAGTCCTTTCATGGGATTGAGGCCTAGGAAATTTACAAGAAATTGACCTAGGCATAGGAGATGAAGGTTCCACATTTAGTCTTAAGTGTGAAGTGAAGGAGACACCAACGCACAGGTGTCTCCTCAGCAGTTGTCCAGCCTTTTTGGCAATTGGAGCCTCTGGTGGAGGTTGGAGGTCCCCCTCCTTGCCTGTCATCCAGCCCGCTGGCTGTTCAGCTGGCTGCCACAGCACCGACACTGCCAAGGAGGAGGCAGAAGGTCCGCCAGCACCGCTGAGCTGGCTAGGGCGCCAATAGAGGACGGGAAGTTTTAGACAGTCTGACAATTCGTAGCAGAATTTTAGCCATTCTTGAAAGTACAATAAATAAAATGTTGTCTCTTTTGTTAATGAGGCATATATTTAAAAACGAACAACAGCATCAAAACAGGTGTGGTGCGAAGGCTTTCATAAGTGGAATACGTTTGGAGCTAACCATCAAGAAGCAGGGGAATTAGGGAAGGGGAGTCAGAAGCCCAGCCAATTTGGGGGTGGTCTATCTGAAGATGGCAGCAGCTGCAGCAAGAGGGTGTGTGACACTCACCCCCCCTGCACATGCTGCCGTCGCTGGCTCTCATAAAGCCAGACTCTGACATTTCTCGTACCTACCAACGTTTTGCCCATAAAGGCATCTGGGTCATAGTTGGGATGGACTCAGATACTGGGTGACATTTAGCTTCTAGATGGGCAGCGTTGCCCATTGGGCAAGCAGATGTTGAAAGGTTGCCACTGTTTTTAATCAGCATATGCCATCACTGTAATAATGTATGACACATGTCTGTTCCTCAGTTGATATGGAGCTAGTTTTAGTCTGTAAGCAAAACTTACCATCTCATTCTATTACAGACACTTGCTGGTCACAGTTTTATGATAAAAATGCATTCAAGTAATCATAGAAAAAGGATGTCTGAGTATCTGTTTTCAATATTTAAAAATAATAAGGTTTTTTTTTAACCTGTAATCTTATTCATTAATGTTTGAAAGTGCTGAATTGAGACTCCTACATGAAAACTTTAACAATTCCATGTAAAGCTCTTTTGCAAACCATGTGTGTATAATTTATATACATACCATCTATATTATTTTTTTAAGAAAATGAAGTAAAATTTATAGATTATCCCTGCCTATTTTACTCCCTTAAAGAGGATATCTCTAAACAGGGATCATACTTAGCAAGCTCTCTAATCAGGGTTCCTTGAGAAATTCTGTTGTTAAAAATAATCATTCATCATCATAAAACCACTCCAAGATTTTGTTACAGATGTCATTGTACTATAATGTATGTTCCTTATTTACTCTTAGGGAGTTAACTTTATATGCATTTCTGAAAGAGCAAGGGTATTTTTATCGACTGGCAGCCAATAGTTATTGTAATAAAGGCAGAAAACTTACCAGATGGGGAAAGATGCTGTGTGCATGTGTTCACCCTGAAAACAGAGGCTAATTGTAAAAATTCACTACTTAAGGGCTTGCTTTCTTTTGTCAATTCACATTATTTATTTGTTCCCAAATTTCAGAAATGTTTACTCATTATTTTTGGAATCTTGACAGTTGTTCTTCATTTTGTTTAGGTACAAATAATGTACTCCCCCGGATAACTGCTTGGTGAGTCATTCACTTTCAGTAAACATTACTTTCCTATTGGAAATATAACTTCCTCCAGATGCTGGGTTAAAATGAAAATTGGCATTGTATCAGAACCTAAAAATTCCCCAAAACATTAAAGGAGCTTATTTTTTTTCTTACCCCTGTCTACCCAGCCTTGCCTCAGAATCTTTTAAACCAAGACTGGAAGTTCTTTGAAGAATAACGTTATTTTTAGAAAGCATTACATTTTTATTCATGGGCATAGATGTGAAGAGTCAGTGTCTTCAGCCAGCCCTAAATCTTATTTCCTAGCTGTGCTGCAATTATTGGTCTCATATTATCAACCATGCCTTTTTTTCAGCCACTCCTTCTCATTTGCCTTCATTTTCTCTGTCATCTAGTCCAGAAGAGTCTTTTTAAAAATCAGGGAGAATCACGTTTATTAGAAAGTAAGTCATTTAGAGTTAGATCTCAATTATGTGAGCTAAGTGAAAAAAATTTAATGAAAAATGTACATAATCCAAAAATCAATTTACTTGCCTTATAGATCTCTATGCAGTATGATAAGGTAGACAGGTGAGTTTTGCATGGACAGGCTAATCAAGGGAAGCCAAATCAAACATTTGTTAAAGATCACTCATCAGTCAAATCTCACACACAGGCTCACGTTATAACTCTCGTTAAGCACAACTACTGCCTCGCAACGAATCCTTTTCTCACTTTTATATTCATACTGCCTGATATAGACCTTGGTACATGTTGGTACTTAGTAAAAGTTTGTTGAATTAATAAATTAGGAAATGGATTTAGTTTGACACAATGTGACATTTGTGAAGAGAATTGTCTCTCATTTGAAATTCTGAATGTTGACTCACACTTTCAAACATGCTACGTGGCACCCTCCCTCTCTTCCCCCACACAGCCTACCCAGGTGTTAGAAATATTTCTCATTCCCTGGTTCTTAAAGGTCTGTCATGGAACAGTCTTTTCTCACCATGGTCTCCTGAATCTGAGATATTGGGAATTTTTATATACCAAAGGCTTCAAATAAGAGATTGTAAGAACAAAACATTTTATTTTGCAATTATAAATTGCATACTTTATGTGAATGTTCCCAGATGAAAACCAGAATGTTTCCCAGATGAAAGCATGAAATATCTGACATGTTGTTGTTATTATTATGGTATTTATAATCATTTAAATACTAAATGTGCCCATCTTCAAATTTTGTAAATTTACTCCCATTGGATTTGGAAATCTTCCCTCCACCATAATTCATTTTCCTTCCTTTGTTAAAATAGGAGGCATTCTGGGGAAAATCTTCTTTTACCAATGAATTCATGAACTATGTATTCTCTACCTACTTGGTATGAGACCATGAGTCATCTGCTCTGGGGAATAGAACAATTTTGAAGACACGGCTGTCTCTTCCTCAGAAAGCGGCGTGATTGTGCAGAGCTTGTCAAGGCCGGTGTCAGAGCCGGGCTTTCCCTGGGCCCATGACTTTGGATCAGTTACTCATCTCTCAGTCTTAGTTTTCTGTGTTGGTGAAATGAGGATAATACCCACATCAAAGAGTTATCATATGCATTAATTCTTGTTCGTGTTATCATTAGAGAAAAAATCTCTCTCTGTCGCCTAAGCTAGAGTGCATTGGTGCAGACACAGCTCATTGTAGCCTGGGACTCCTGGGCTCGGGTGATCCTCCTGCCTCAGCCTCCTGAATAACTGGGACTACAGGGGCTCACCACTATGCCTGGCTAATTTTTAATTTTTTTTGTAAAGACAGGATCTCACTATGTTGACATGGCTCGTCTCAAACTCCTGGTCTCTAGTGATCCTTCCACCTCAGCCTCCCAAATTTCTGGAATTATAGGTATGACTCACTATGCCCATTCTAGTTTTCTGTTTTTGTTTTAATACAGAAATTTTAGAAAATGACCAAATGCCACATAAAGATATCCAGAAAAAAACTTAGAAAAGGAGAGAAATATTGCACATCCATAAAATATTTTACTTTTTATTGTAGTAAAAGTGCCAGACAGTGTGTTGTAATAGCAGCTGTTTGCTGTGCATGTGTTACATGCTGGGCACTTTTCATTTTGAACTCAGGCAGGCATCCCAGTAACCCCTTGAAGATCTTGGGACCATTACCATCTGCAACCTGCAGGTTAGCAACAAAGGCTAAAGAGATTGAACTCGCCTAGAATGTTCCTGCTGGATAAGCAAATATTCGAATCTGGACGGTCTAGTTCTTCTGCTGTTCTGTTCAAGGTGATGACATTTTGGAAAATGAGAGTTTGTTACTGGACATAATCTGGAAAAAATGACCTTTGAAATACAGCCTTGGAAAATGTCTATAATTACCGCAAATGGACACAGAATTATGACAGGAGCCTTCCCAACTCTGGGAATTCAGTGAGGGAAGGATCAGGGCTGGAAAGTATTGAGCAGGAGTTGAAATAACATGTGTAGTTGTCTGGAGAGAAGTGAAAAGGCAATGAATTATAGGTTCATAGTTGGCTTAGATCAGATCCTGGAGTCTTAAATGTCAGTATATGGAGTTTGTGTTTGTGATTTAGTGTGCAACAGGGTCCCCTGACCTGTTCTGTGTGGTGCTCACAAGGACAGAACCATCTTCACAGCCAGAGACGGACACAGCGTAAAGTCTGATCCCGGGAAACATGCATGAGCTCACCCACCCACATGCAGCAGGGTGAGAGCAGATGGGGGTTCAGGGATCTGGGGGCAGAGTCACTCAGTAGGAGTAATTGCAGGGCCTGAGCTCAGGAGAGGCCCTAAATCCAGAAATTTCAGAATGCAAAGTGAAGGAAACTTTGAAGCCGAGTAGCAGGTCTGCGAGGAACCTCTCTGAGGAACCACTGTTTGTGCTCGTGGCAGGCAGGAGACAGGGGGGTGTGCTCGGGGTTTACACCTGGGGTTGGGAAAGGAAGGTAAATAATAGAGTTGTGTTTGTGGAGAAATTAATGTGAGCAAAAGGGTATGAGATGTATAAAGGAGATCGGAGGCAGAAGGAGCTGCCTAAAGAGAAATCTAGCAGTGTTGCTAACTGAATTAATTCTCTGTCAGTTCGATCGTTGTAGTGACTCTTACTTCCACTGGATCACTATTGCTCTATTTTCTTTTCTGGGATAGGGGTCTCTTGAAATGTAGAAATAAAGGTTTAAAAATTTCTTCAAACATTATGTTATACGGCAGATGGTTCTTTACATTCCTGCCATATAATAATCCTCATCCTTCCTCCTGAGGATACAGTGATTATGACTCCACGTTGAACATGCCTGCCAACTTTATGACAGCTCTGGGCATGGCGGCATCGAGTGTCCCCAGCACACTCACTGTTGGGAATGAAATTCTGGCTTTCCAAGACTCAGAAGGATGTGTTTCTAGCCCCATCATGCCCAATTCCGTCGCTGTCCTACACACAACTCAGGAACTCTCCACACCCGCACACTGCGGGTCTTGTGAGATGAGATGCCAGTGACTGACTGGGTTCTAATTCCAGGGCTCCTATTCGTAGGTGTGTGAGCTTGGTTAAAATTATTAGAGAGAGATTGCTACAGAGGCAGCATTAGCAGCCCATTTTCTTTTTCAGGCAATGAAAGCACGCACGGTCTGACGCCTTTCTCTTGTCGCCAGTTGTACTTGCATGAAGGCCCCGTCCTGTTCTAATAATCTCCTTTCCCATAGCATTTGTAGGGCAGAACTCAGTATCCAAAATGTTATTTGTGGCTGAGTTGAACTTACTTGTGTATATTTAAACCTATTCTGTAACTCCACTGGGGTAAATGAGAAAAGAGAAAGAAGGGAATGAGAAAAATGGAGGAGAAACAGATAATTTCCATTTGGTAAGAGGAAGGAAGAGAAAGAGATGATTGTTGAGGCTACTGGAAGTGCCAGCTTCTAAGATGCTGTGTTGGAGTCGGAGTGAAGTACACGGGCAGGGGGTAAAGATAGAAAAAGCCCACCCTCAGCCTTCCCCTTGGATAAAATAGAAAACTAACTTTTTTATCATTCAAATTAGAAAATTACGTTACCTCATTGTTAAGAAACATTAAAAATTCTTTGTTGCCCATCAATCTCACTACTATGCATTTGTCCCCATGAAAAAATATTTACAAAGAAGACACTTGCACATGAATGTTTATAGGATTAAAATTGACAATCATAAAAATGTGGAAACGAGCCACATGTCCATCAATACATGAGTGGATTTTGAAAATGTGGCATATATATACACATGCCACGGAGTACTACTCAGCCATTAAAAAAAATAGTTAGCCTAATACCATTTGTGACGACCTAAATGGAACTGAGACCATTCTTCAAAGTGAAGTATCACAAGAAGGAAAAAAAAAAAAAAAAAGACCACATATACTCAGTTTTAAATTGGAACTAATCCATCAATTCTTACATGCTCTTATATAAGTAAAACTCAATGGAAATGAAGCTGTTGGGAGGGTGAGAGAATGGTAGGTAAAGTCATAACTTATAGGTATAATGCACAGTGTCCACGTGATGGGCACACATAACTTTTTCTTAAAACATACAAAACCAATTTATGTAATCTAAACGTGTGTGCTCCTGTGATATTGTGAACTAAAAAAAAATCCACTTGAGAAGGATTCTTTATTATGAATATAGTTAGGGAGACAAAGATTTATTTCAAAGTACTAATAATAAAATTATCATACTCTTTGGAACCTTTCTTGAAGAATTATTGTGAGGTTCACCCTGTCCAGTGCACCCTGACCCACAGTCTTTATCAGTCTATGTTAGTTCTTATGTTGCCAGCTTAATCTTTGTAAATAAGACAGTTTTTCAGCTGAGCATATATTTTTGTCTCTAGGCATAGTCAAAAACAAACACACATTTCAAAAAAAATAATTTTCGAAAATATTTTTCCCAGCAACAGAATTTTCATCTCTATATTTGTTTTTCTGTGAAATAAAATACAGAAAAACTATGGGGTGTACAATATACTCATCAGACAGTCAGATGGCAAGTGGAGACTGCAGTACTGGGAAAAGAACTCGGCCCAAATCAATACCACCTGTAATGGAACTCCCATGCCAAAACCCAGGCCAGAGGCGGCCAGAGACTCCAATGCTCTTCTGCAATGGAGAGTGATTTCAGCAGCTGAACATTCATTGAAAGTAATGGATTTCTTAAATTATTGCAGGAAAGAAAAGGATGAAGGGTTAAAACAACAAGACCGACACTAAAGTATATAAAACTGCCCTTGTTGGCGCAGCGCCTGTGGCTCAACAGGCTAAGGCGCCAGCCACGTACACCTGAGCTGGCGGGTTCGAGTCCAGCCCAGGCCTGTCAAACAACAATGATGGCTGCAACCAAAAAATGGCCGGGCGTTGTGGCGGGCACCTGTAGTCCCAGCTACTTGGGAGGCGGAGGCAGGAAACTCCCTCCAGCCCAGGAATTGGAGGTTGCTGTGAACTGTGATGTCATGGCACTCTATCTAGGGTGACAGATTGAGGCTCTGTCTCAAAAACAAAAACAAACAAACAAAAAAAAACTGCCCTTGCTGAACCCCAAAAGTAAACAGCATGTTTGACTCAGTTCATCCGTTATTTTAAACAACCGTCTTGAGTGTGTGTTTGAGATACACAGGAGCGTCCAGGGCAAAGTGGAAAAGTTAAACTCGGGAGCTATGAGAGAATGCGTAGAGACTGTGGACGCCATTAAAGAGTTGGACTGGAGCAGCATGATTTGCCTTTGTCCTGTTAATGTTTATTAAGTGGGGAGAAAGGTGAAGACCAGTTAGGAGGCTGTTGCAACATGAGGGGTGAGGGTGGAAGGATGATGATGGCTTGGGCCAGGGTGGAAGGGGTGAAAGTGATAAAATGTGATCAGATCCTGGGTCGATTTTGACATGATAAGTAGGATTTGCTGAGGGATTGGTACCTTGGCATAAGAGAGAGACATCAGGGATCACGTTATTTTGGCCTTAATAAAGGAAAGGAGGTAGTCGCAAGTTTCTGAGGAGGGTTAGACTATGGGGAACATTTGATTTTGGTTGGGGGCTATCTTGACATGCTTGGTTTGGAAATGTTCACTGTATACTCAGGTACAATTATCAATTAGACTGTTAAATAAAGCCTGGAGTTCAGAGAAGAGCTTGAAACTGGAGAGATACATACGTCAGACCACAGACCTAGGTAAGATCTCTGGAGGCCTGAGTGCTTCTGTAGCAGAAAGGTAAACCAAGGGCTGATCCTGGGAGCACAGCAATGGATAAAATTAAAGAAGACTAAAGTAAGAGAAAACAAAGAAGACTAATAAGAAATGCAAGAGAGAAGGGAAGAAACCTAGAAAGTTGATGTCTTGAAATATTTTTAGTTTAATTTAAAATAAGCCGCAAATGGCCATAAATCTTTCAGAAATGAAGTATACTTTTTATTGAGAAGTAGAAAAATAACTTGAGTTCTTTTGTAAATATTATTTTTTTTTGTTTTTTGGTTTTTTTTTGAGACAGAGCCTCAAGCTGTCACCCTGGATAGAGTGCTGTGGCATCACAGCTCACAGCAACCTCCAATTCCTGGGCTCAAGCGAGTCTCTTGTCTCTGCCTCCCAAGTAGCTGGGACTACAGGTGCCCGCCACAACGTCCGGCCATTTTTTGGTTGCAGCCGTCATTGTTGCTTGGCGGGCCCGGGCTGGATTCGAACCCGCCAGCTCAGGTGTACGTGGCTGGTGCCTTAGCCCGTTGAGCCATAGGCGCCGAGCCTGTAAATATTATTGTTGATGGTATTTATCCTGTTTCTCGCTTTCCTCTATGTACGTGAAAGAGGAAAGCGAGAAACAGGATAAATACCATCAACAATAATATTTACAAAAGATACACAATTTTCCTGCTCCAAAAATAATGATATTTATTAGAAAGGAACAAATGGCAATTGATTTGTACCTTATAACCATTACATGAAAAAATAGAACTTTACTTTTTTATTGAAGAACTATATTAATAGTTACTCTTTATTTTATGTTGTTTCTTCAATTCTCATCACACATTTGTTCATCAGTTGGTTATGATGGACTTCACTTTCTTTCAATCTTTAAGTATAGAGTAGTCTTTCTTGTTATTTTGTGTCTTAAGCCTTGGAAGATGCCAGGCTGCAAAATATAGAACATGTCTGATAATGTACAGTCTTCTTTACTGAGACTTGATTGGGCGAATGGTTGATAGTATTAAAAGTGGATGCCAAGAACATGCTTTATTTAAATATGATATTGTCAGGCTGTGCCCTGAAGACCCAGAGGGACAATATGTACATATTGAGGTGTGATGTGGAGAAGTGAGAACCTCACACTATTTAGCCTGAAGGGCAGCTGTGTGTAGTCAAGATGTTTTAGGGTAGAACCAAAAAGCATAGAAAGCAGAAGTTGTTTATCCCAATAGCAGTCTCTGTGATTTCTGGGTTGGCATCAGAAATCACTCCAACACATTTAAGGCTGATCTATGATAAAAGGCGAAAGGAAAACTACCTGCTATTTTGTTTTTATAATTTTATCAAATCATAATTGTGTACATCGGTGCAATCATGGGGCACAATGTGCTTACTTCATATACAATCAGAAATATTCTGATCGGCGTACTGTTAGATAGCCTTCATGGCATTTTCTTAATCACTATATGAAGACATTGATATTCTACATTTAATAAGTTTCACCAGTACCCTGCTAAGATGCACCGTAGGTGTGATCCCACTAATTGCCCTCCCTCCACCCATCCTCCCCCCTTGCCCTCCCCTCCCTTTCATATAAAGGCTAAAACCCAATTA
>CAUYON010060489.1:0-35226 GCA_963573935.1 Arctocebus calabarensis
ATTCAACCTTGATACAAGGACAATAATGACAATTAATGACACAGTGGGCACGGGAGAAGGAGAGAGCAGAGAGAGGGAAGGAGTAAGGAGGGTGGGGTCTTGGGGTCTTGGTGTGTGCCACAAATTTTGGGGGTAAAACACGATTGTAAGAGGGTCTTTTCATAACAAATGCAACCAGTGTAACATGGTTTCTTGTACCCTCAATGAATCCCCAACAATAAAAAATAAAAAAAAAAAAAAAGAATTTCAGAGTGAGTTTACTTTTGTGTTAGAGCATTGTTCTGGTTATTATGGAGATGGGTCTGAGTATATCCTGAAGAGGTGGTTTGGTTATGGCAATTTTCTTTAATGTGTGTATGTCATTAAAGTATTTAACTTCTCCATCATAAATGAAGCTCAATTAGTTGGATACAGGATCCTGGGTTGAAAGTTGTTTTGTTTTAGGAGATT
Source organism: Arctocebus calabarensis (assembly GCA_963573935.1). Lineage (NCBI taxonomy): Eukaryota > Metazoa > Chordata > Mammalia > Primates > Lorisidae > Arctocebus > Arctocebus calabarensis. The sequence goes on from CAUYON010060489.1 coordinate 451, forward strand.
GAAGGTCGATGATCATCCTCTTCTGACTTGAACATTTCAGCAGGGAGATCTGCAGTGATTCTAATATTCTTCCCCTTGTAGGTTATGATTTTTTAATGTCTGGATTTTTTCTTTCATATTAACTTTGGTGAAGTTAATTACAATGTGTCTATAAGATGCTTTATTTGGGTTGAATCGTGCTGGAGTTCTGAAACTGTCTGCTATCTGAATTTCACTATCTCTTGCCATGTTTGGTAAGTCCTCCTCAAATATCTCTGGGAGTAGAGTATCTGTGCCTTTCAGAGCATTCTCTTCTCCTTCAAGGATTCCTATGAGGCAAATGTTTGCTCTTTTGAAATGGCCCCACAATTCTCTCAGGGAATGATCCATTTTTGCTCTCCACTTCTCTTCCTCTTTGAGCATTTGGGAGCATTCAAAAGCTTTGTCTTCAATGTCAGAGATCCTTTCTTCTGCCTGCTGCATTCTATTACTGAGGAATTCTACTGTATTTCTCAGATCTTTGAGGGCTACAAATTCTTGCCTCAATGTGTCAACCTCTTTGGTGATTTTGTCTTTGAACTCATTGAATTCTTGAGACAACTTTTGAATTGCTCCTTGAATTTCTAATTCCATCTTTACCTCCATTTCATTAATCTTTTTGCAATCCAAATTCTGAATTCAATTTCTGACATCTCAGCCATTTGTTTATGAATGGGATCTTCTGTTGTGTCTCCTTTGTCATTTGCTGGGGGAGTTGATCTATTCTGATTGTTCATGTTGCCAGAGTTTTTCTGCTGATTCCACCCCATGATTATTTTTCGCTATTTGGCTAGAGGAGCTGGCAAGGTGAGATTGAATTGGGGGCTCCTAGAGTTATAATTAACCAGCCTTTACAAAAGAACTGGGATTCATGATTGGGGATTTTCCCTTAGAGCTTACAAAGGTCTCATTCAGAACTACTGCCTGAAACTCTGGGCACCTGTTTGGTGTGGTGGGGATAGATGGTGCTGACTGGTATTCAGCTAGTCTCTGTCCAATCCTAGTGAATCAGTGGCTTTGGGCTGAAATCTCAGCTGTGGAGATATATAAGCAACTAAGACACCCTGCTGCCCCCACAGGTGACAAAAGGAAGGGGATAATCCTACATTCCCACAATAATACAACCAGGGGACAACCTTGGTGGGTCCCTGGCAATGGGCCCAGGTCAAGAGTTCCATACCACTTGTCCCAGTGGACACAAACACTGATCAGGTGTGAAAATTCAAAAGGTCTTCAGAATCTAGGCTGCCGGGGTCCATTGACAGCTCAATTTGACACCAGTGGGAGGGACTGTAGAGCTGCCACCACTGTCAGGGGCAGTGCTGCCACTTTCAGGGGTGGTGCTGCCAGTCTGGGGTACTTCTGTGTGCAGGTAGCAGGAGCTGACAGGGAGCTGGAGGGCACTGCCACTGGCTGCTAGAGTCACAGGAGCCACGTGGAGAACAAGAGGGTGGAGTCGCCACCACCCCAGGCTGGTGGTTGCAGGAGCTGGGTGGGAGTTGATGGGCATGGGCTGTGGGTCACAGGGGCCATGGGTTTCAGGGGCTGGATGGGGAGCTGGAGGACAGAGTCTGCAGCTGTGGGCTGCATGGGTCACAGAAGCCAGGCAGGAGTTGCTGGCTTCTGGCTGCAGTCTGTGGGTTGTAGGGGCCAAGTGGGGTTCACAGGCCATGGGACATGGTTTGCAGGAACCAGGCAGAAATTGCCAGCCGCAGGTGTCAGAAGCTGGGTGGGAGTCACTGGCCATTGGCCGCAGGTTGAGGAGCTCAGAGTGGAGCCAAGCCACCCAACACTGGCTGCTGTGCCGGGGAGCCGGTGGCCCAGTCCCTGGTGGTCGGTAGCTCAGTGTGGAGCTATGCTCTTTCCAACATGGGGCAAGTCTCTCTCTGCTTGAGACTCCCTGCCTCTATTGAAGTTATAGGTTCAGGGTGGCACCTGTGGCTCAGCGAGTAGGGCACCAGCCCCATATACCGAAGGTGAAGGGTTCAAACCCGGCCTTGGCTGAACTGCAAAAAATAGCCAGGTGTTGTGGTGGTGGCTGTAGTCCCAGCTACTCGGGAGGCTGAGGCAAGAGAATCGCCTAAGCCCAGGAGTTGGAGGTTGCTGTGAGCTGTATGATGCCACAGCACTCTTCAGAGGGCGATAAAAGTGTCTCTACAAAAAAGAAAAAAAAAAGTTATAGGTTCAGTGCAACTGTCCCACAGCTCATGAGGTGCCCCACCCTAGCAAAAATCTGCCAAAAGCTCTGGATTTAGCAGGGGATAGTCTTCCAGACATCCAGGAGGGGGGAGGGTTGGATTTGGAGGTCAGGAAGGTAGGGAAAATATTAGATCAACTTTTGACTCAGGAAAGAGACTGCCTGGACTTGTAATGTTATCTCTCCCTGAAGAGAGTCCTGGCCCTCAGTCATTCTCTTCTCTTTGGAGAAACAAAAGGTCCTCTGTTCTTTACTCACTTTAAGCTGCTCTCCTGGGACAGGGAAAGGAAGGATTCCCTTCCTTTTTGGGATGGGTTTTGTATCTGACATTGATTTCCTTGGAGTCCTCGCTTGTTGCAGCAGGGGTGATGCAAACCTATCCAGCCTCTCTCTCAGCTCAGCTCCCGATCTTCCGCTTTATTGGGTTATTTCTGGTCATTATTTCTCCCTCTGTATGGGAGTCTCTGTTGCCAGCTGGCTTCAGTTGGCCATCTCGCCTCCCTCCTCAAGAAGAGGAATATAAATATAAAATCACAATGTGGTTCGTTAAAAACTGACAAAAATATTGATAAATACAAGTACCAAATGACTGACATGAACAGACAATAGCGACTTTTGGTTTCTAAAGTTTTGTGTTTAAGAATCGTGTGCATGTACAGGCTGTTCACATGGTTTACTTAGTCACAGGCATTTATATAGAAACCAAGATTGTGTCAAAATACACATAGAAAGATACACAGGAGGTAGTGAACTATTATTAAGATATTAGAAAAATTATTTTGAATATTCATGAATATTTGTAATCAGAAATCTACAAATTTTCATGAATACATTTGCTAACCTATAAGTATTATCAATCTGTTGAAAAACACACTGGAATCATAGCTTTCAAACTTTACTATGCATAATAATCATCTAAGAAGCTTGTGAAATACAGATTCCCTCTATTCACACAGAGAGGCTTTGTCTGATATCTCATGTGAGGATCAGAAATTCATATTTGTATAAGCTCCTTAGTTAGAGTCGTAAAAATGTGATCTATATACCATGTTCCCCTTCTAGTAATTTAAATGGTTTCCAAGTACTTATATTTCAAACGCTAAAGTGTAGTGTCTGAAGACTCTGCTGACCTTTTCCTAACAAAATAATAACTTGTATAATTAATATAAACATCAAGTCCTAGTAGTCCTTATTAAAGCAATAATTATACTTTTTAAAAGTATAGTAAATACATGTATGATGTCTTCTAATATTTGCATGGTACTTTAAATTAAAAGCCACTTTAATATTTAGCTTGTATTTTCACATCATCTCAAACAATGAATGTGGTAACATTATTTAAGATAGGTGAATTCTATAGGTTCCCCAATAGGTCAGCAAATTAAAAGAAACACTATTAAACGTTCTAAAGTTAGCTTATAATCTTGTTTTTAAACCTGTGTTATATTTTGGTTGATTAAAATTTCCTTAGATAACAGGGCTAACATTTAAAAAGGTAGAGTCTCCATGCCAAGTTGGGATTGATATAACACAATCTGTGCAACCTGGGGAGAGTTGGGAATCCTGCTGCTCTTTTGCTGTTATAGTGAGGATATCATTCCTCAAATTTTAGTCTGTTGACATTTTGTCAGATGTTTCTATGACCTCCTTGGTCTAATTACAATAGAATCTCTGTAAGTCAACCACCCAAAGGACTATAACAAACTGTTCAACATGCTGAGATGGTCAATATAATGAACTAGGTCTACTGTGCTGATGAGTACATGTGGTACATGTCCATTTTGTGAAAATTAGGTCAACTTAAAGAGGTGGTTGATGTAGGGATAGTCAACTATAGAGCTTCTACTGTGTAGTCCTTTATTTTGGTCTTTGCAAAGTGTTCTATCTTTTTTCTCTATTGCAATTAAGTATGGTAGCTCTACCTCTAGTCTATTGTGATTTCCTCAAAGGCCAGGATGATGTGCTGTTAAATGAAGAACCTAGTCTGTGGCCTAGCATAGAGAGGCATCTAATGTATATTTGTTGAAGAATGAGTGAAGGGCAGGAAAAAATCTGGTGGGAAAGAGCACTAGTGTTTTTTATCGATAAGCATTAAAGTGTACTAGAAAACTGTATGTAGGTGGCAAGCTAGGACTGATTTTGAAAGAGTGAAATATTGAGACATCCCACTCAATTCACTATATGGATGTAGGAGGAAAGAATTAGAGACTGCAAACTTAGCTGAAGAACACTAATTGCATAAAATAAAATTCTATAAAATAAAACTATTAAATATAAGTGAGTGCCTTATATTCTCTGTTTCATAGACAGAATTTGTACAATAAAACATCTAACATTTAGTCTGAAATTCTGGACATTCAGGTTGGGCTGGTAGAGTGTGGTTGGTGAGTGGGAGGAGTCAGTAGGCAATTATTGGTAGGGCTCTACTGACGAAAGACTTTAGGGAGTGATTCTCAACCTCTGGGTTGTGACCTATGGGAACTGTACTAAAGGCTGATGGCATTAGGAAGGTTGAGAACCACTGCTTTAAGGGCAATTAGAAGTAAATGTGACCCCAAATCTATAGATAAAATTAGAGGTACATTAAGAAATAGTTTATGAATCAAGGGCAATTGTTTCTTCCTCTAAATGATGTCATCTTTTCAATGTTTATATAGGGTCGTAATACCTAGTGTCATAACAATCAATTTAAAAAGAATTATCTATTTGTACAAAGGGAAAATTGAATGAAAAAATACATGTTAATATATAATAATATGTCTGGAGAAGCTCACGGTCAGATTGTAATGCTCCAGCCCAGGGCATCTGAAAGATTTATATGGGAAACTTAGTCAACGCCATGAAAACAACACACTGTATAAGACTATACCCTGATAGACTAACCAGCACGCCATGTACAAAAAGAATTTGGGGTGGTTATTTAAAGGAGATAGTCACAGTCCTAATATTTTTTAGTCCTCATGTATAGCCCTCACATATTTCGTGGATTAAAACTCAACCAGGTAAAAAAATGAGATGGCTTCAGTGTTTCCTGGATACCTGGCTCAGCTCTTCTCAGTGGTGGGCTTGAGGAACAGATGTGAAGGGGCACTTTGGGTTTCAATTAAACCCTATTATTTCCAAGTAAAGACTTCCTTCCACTCGACTGACAACCTCCTTTGGAATAATTCATTCATTTAGATATTCAAAGGGTGAGATCACATGTGTGGTACATATTTGAACGGTCAGGAGAAAACTTCTAAATATGGATCAAAAATATTTTCACATAGTAAACAAGAAAATCTCATGAATGTTATGTCAATCAGGTTGATAAAAATATCTCAGATTGCATGTGAAGCCCGCACACTGTACCCCATGATTGAACTAATGTACACAGCTATGATTCAATAAAAAATAATAAAAAAAAAGATATTCAAGGAAGAGTCCACTGGTGTTGGCTGAGAGATGCCCATGGTCTTTCGGCTTCTTAGGAAGCCTCGAGCCCTGAGTATAAAAGTGCCATCCCCTCCAACCACGGGGTTTCGAGTTTTTAGGTCTTTCATATTAAGAAGTATGCTATCCCAGCCTAAATGAATGGTTTTTAACATTTTGGTATTCTATATTTGAGAGTTTGGTAAGTTAAGGGAACAGAATCCGGAACTAAACTTTCTCAGTATGTGTCAGATCTATCTCTTTGCAGCTTATCACTTTGGAAAAGTGAGTTGAAATCTCTGTGTCTAATAATCCTCATCTGTAAAGTGGAGAAGTCCTTGTGTTGTTATGAAGATTAAAGTAAGTTAATTATGTAAATTGATTTTGAGCCTGTTTTGTACTAGTAAGAACCAGTCAGAGCTCTTTTATTCTCCATTTGTAGGTATATGTACTCATGTATTATTGGCTGAAAAAATGAAATAAGAAGTTGAATTTAAAAAACTACAACTTTATAATACATTACTCTAAACACCTTGAAGTTCTTTTTCACAGAGGAAGAGCACTCACTGTCTTTTGACTGGTTCCTTAACTCAGCTTCTTCTCAGTCTTCTTGTTTACTCCTCCCTAGATTTGATCTTTTGGAAAAGTCTCCACCTGAAATTGCCATAATTTAAATGCCTGTATGTATTATAAATATTTTTTTCCAGGCCCATACCTCATGCTATCTACAACATTTTATTTACAGATAGAAACTTAGAGTTAAATGTTCGTGCCTTCTAGATTTCTATCAGCATGTCATACACTTTATATTTATCAGTATAAAGCTTGATATGAAGATTTCTAGGATCACAAATAATTGTCTGAATTTCTTTTTTTTTTAATCTATTGCCTGCTGAAATTGTTTTGGAGTAATTATTACTCTCTCCTAACTGATTTTTTTTTCTCACACAAAAGGCTGAAGAAACTATACATAAAGCAAAACTCTATGTCTGTATAAACTGTAAACAGAATTTGAACGCACTGCCTGTCTAATCAATGTTACAAACACATTTCTTTTTTTGCTTAGGTAACATCCCAAGTGAAATCTCTAAATAAACCCTTATTCTTTTTTATTTACAGGCATTAATGCTACTCTTAGATTTGATTCATAGTGTATATTCTGATTCAGATCACTCTGCGTTTTCTCTTTTTTTTTGTTTCTTTTCTTTCTACAGTTTATTGCTTTCGCTTCTCTATTCTTCATACTGGTTTCAATCACAACTTTCTGCCTGGAGACACATGAAGCTTTCAATATCGTTAAAAACAAGACAGAACCAGTCGTCAATGGCACCAGCGCTGTTCTGCAGTACGAAATCGAAACAGACCCTGCCTTGACCTACGTGGAAGGAGTGTGTGTGGTGTGGTTTACTTTTGAATTTTTAGTCCGTATTGTTTTTTCACCCAATAAACTTGAATTCATCAAAAATCTCTTGAATATCATCGACTTCGTGGCCATCCTGCCCTTCTACTTGGAGGTGGGACTCAGCGGGCTGTCGTCCAAGGCCGCTAAGGACGTGCTGGGCTTCCTGCGGGTGGTGCGCTTTGTGCGCATCCTGAGGATCTTCAAGCTCACCCGCCACTTCGTGGGCCTGCGGGTGCTCGGACACACCCTCCGAGCGAGCACCAACGAGTTTCTGCTGCTCATCATCTTCCTGGCCCTAGGAGTTCTGATATTCGCCACCATGATCTACTATGCAGAGAGGGTGGGCGCTCAGCCCAACGACCCTTCGGCCAGCGAGCACACGCAGTTCAAAAACATCCCCATCGGGTTCTGGTGGGCGGTGGTGACCATGACGACCCTGGGGTATGGGGACATGTACCCCCAGACGTGGTCGGGGATGCTGGTGGGGGCCCTGTGTGCCCTGGCTGGCGTGCTGACTATTGCCATGCCCGTGCCTGTCATTGTCAACAATTTCGGGATGTACTACTCGTTGGCGATGGCGAAGCAGAAACTTCCGAGAAAAAGAAAGAAGCACATCCCTCCCGCCCCCCAGGCCAGCTCGCCTCCCTTCTGCAAGACAGAGTTAAACATGGCCTGCAACAGCACCCAGGCCGACGTGTGTCTGGGCAAGGACAATCGGCTTCTGGAGCACAACCGATCAGGTAAGGCGCTTCAAATGCATGTGATTAAAGGCTTTATAGACCGGTCCATTCCTCGGGCAGAAGGCGGCCATGTTCGCTTTCTGCAAACGTGCGTGAGTTTTCAGAGCCTCCCCCTTCCCAGAGCGCGTGTTTGCGTCAGGCTGCTGGACAGCTGGGCGGTGGCATTTCTAAATGAGCCCCAGATAGGACCGTGCGTCGCTGGTCTGTAGAGTTCTCCTGCTTTGGTGGGAATGCCCTTTGCTGATGGTGCCAATATTTTCTTTTGCCTGTTTGTTGCTCTTGTGCCGATGTTTCCTTGTTTCCCTGCACGCTGTGACGGTATGATACTGGCCATTTCCCATCCTTCATCCTCCAATGTCGGTCTCCATATCGTTCGGCTTGGCGTGCTTGTCTCAGTGCTGCCTCTGCCCCACGGGGCCATGCACCTCAGCCTCATTCACAAGAAGCAGTTATTTAAGAAGAATGGATGCTTACATTTCAAAGGCCTGAACACCAAACAGGTGATATGGATGATAACCCCTTTGATGACAAAGCTTTTCCCAAGTGATGTTCTGGAGGACTGATTAAATTTTCATTGTCCTTAAGCTAATTAGAGTAACTTAACATAAGCACTTCGGTGAGGCAAGATGACCCGTAATATAATCAGCTCACTATTACTCAGAGGATAGGGGATCCACTTTGACTACTCACTGGAAAAGTAGAACTTCTTTGTGGATTTCCATTCCATGCATTGGACTCTGCTCCTCCCAGAACTGAATTTTGAATGATTTACTGCTAGAAATTAGCTAAGCCCCTTCTCCCCTTGATTGCCATAGGTAATCTAGAGACGGTTGACTATAGATTTTGATTCAGTTTGCCAATTAGCTAAGCCCCTTCTCCCCTTGATTGCCATAAGTAATCCAGAGTCGATTGACCATAGATTCAGTTTGCCAAAATAGTGATAGTCAGCGGTGTCACCTCTAGTCTACTAGGGCTGGTAGACAGATGATAAATTTTTGATTAACCAATTTACTTAGCTTTTACCCTAGTAGGAAAAAACAAGGTACATGAATTCCCTAAAACATATGTATATTTCACATTTTTTTCTGGAAACAAATGGCTTATGATTATTCTCTGTAATAATTTTGTACAATTTATAAATAAAAAAATAACACCAATTAACAAAGCAAAGAAACAAAGAAGGCTTGTGCCATTTTCATAGGTCCTTCTTTAGCTACCAGAAGTTTTTATGAGGTAGGTAGAAGGGGAAAAACAAAACAAAACAAAACAAAACAAAACAAAACTGTCTGGAGCTGAACTGTTGTTTGTAAGTTTTATGTATAATCTTTATGTTCAATATATACCTAAAAACTGGTGAGAATATCTTTATGAAAGATAGAGTTTAGCTGGTAGTGCTGTCATCAGGCCGTTCTCCCAGCATATCTATTCAGAGCCCTTAAGAAGGACATAGAAAAAGAGGACACACTCTCATCCCAAGTAAACATTGTAATAACAAGCTAGTATCTGGGCTAATAGGATGTGAAAGTCTTTGGCAGGGATACAGAAGTAAGCAGATAGTTATTTCAAGGGCATTTGGAGAGGCTGACCTTGTCCCATTGTATGCTCAAAAATATTTTGCCACTCCAAAATAGAGTGCCTGAACAAGAAGTCTGTGCTCTTTGGAATTATTTTTATTAATATTTTTAGGAAAATATACCTTCAGAAAATAATAAAAGTATATTTCTTAAATAAGTACAGAAAAATATTAAGTTAAGAACTTTTTGTTAAATGGGCTCCACTCTTAAGGATGCCTATCTGGAGTATCTAGATAGCATGTCAAAAATTGCAAGATTATAACTTATGTCCTATTTCATTATCACACTTACTTTGAATTTGACAGTGTGAAAGCTTAGTCCTTATTAGATAAAATCCAGAAAGAAATTAAAATTTCCCAAAGTACATTCCACTCCTTTTAAATACATTTCCATTTTGCCCCCATATAATAGTTTTGCGAAGAGTGATGAAAATTCTTTTTCTTATTGTGATGTGATTCTCGTGTTTTGTATATGGAGTGACTGGACTCTGGGCACTCCGTGTAAACTCTTTGTCCTGTCTCATTTCCTCATCCGTCACTGTCTGTCAATGGGCATGGTGCTGTGACCAGTGTTATCAGGTGACGACAGTACAGGAAGTGAGCCGCCATTATCACCCCCAGAAAGGCTCCCCATCAGACGCTCTAGTACCCGAGACAAAAACAGAAGAGGGGAAACATGTTTCCTACTGACGACAGGTGATTACACGTGTGCTTCTGATGGAGGGATCAGGAAAGGTAGGCATGCATCTACTCAGATCCTAACAGGTGACTTCATAACTAAGTGCTGAAAATACATGGAGTAATGTGAACTGCTCATTCATCGTTTTCTGGAAAGACTGCATGTGGTGTTCTTTTCTTCTTTCTAACATCTTCTCTCTTTAGAAAAGATTTTAAATGCATAACAGTGATTGTCATATCTGAAAGGCATTTATTTCATCCTCTCTCTCCTCCCTTCCTTCCTTCCTTCTTTATTTCTTTCGTTTGCCATTTGTCTATGAGCAGAATTGGAATGGAATATGTAAATGTTAAGTCACTCTTCCAATTATTTTAATATAACATACTAACAGTCTTTAAACATTATCTTTTTCAGTACGACAAATAAAACTCACTAATTGGCTCTATGTATATATATCTTGAGTAATCAAAGACTATAAAACAAATGTAAGCATCTTAAAAAATAAAATATTAAGCATATTCCAATTAAGTGTCTTATCCAGGACGTGGGCAGTGTTTGCTGGTGGTTTATCTGAGATCTCAGGGTTGTAGAGGTGTGACCGCTGAGCCATGTGGAACAGTGCAGCTCACGATTGGAAATACCGCTCTGTATCTGCAAAGTGTGCTTACAGAATTTCTCTGCAGGAACAATAATAATAATAATTTATTACTATTGTAATAATAATAATCATAGTATAATAGTTTTTTACTATTTTTCAACAGACGCTGAATAGTTCCTGACACATAGAAGCTAATAAATACTTCTTGAGTGGATAAATTATGCAGGCATCTTTGTTAAAACACAGAATATTGAAGCTGTACTTCCTCACATGGTTCCCTTTTCCTCAATTATGCCACTCTCTATGACTAGTCCCTGGGTGCTTTTAGGTGTGTGTGTCTGTGCTAAATTTGATAAGCCTCAGGACAATTGGAATGTTTTTCTTCTCTTTAAGAGAAGTCTTGTGAAAATTATAACCCACTTTTGTCAAAATGTTTCTTGGCTCCTTGATTAGCTCCTACTTTGACAATTCCGGTTGCTTTCCCACTGTAGTTATTTTTTTCCCGTATATTGATGGAAGAGGGAAAAAGCTATAATGATTTCTTATGGTAGTTGGATAAATTTGCATGAAAACCTACTCCAAATTTTTCAGATCAGTGCAACTGCATTTTAAAAATACCATGCTTATTTGTTATCCATTCCAATTTCTCCCTATTGAATTCTTTACCATTTTAAACCTTAAATATTTATTTTGTGATGCCCTCTTTCCGTTTGAATATCTCATTACCCATGTTGTACTTCTCTTTCATTCCTTCTGATCGCTTTAGATTGCCCTTCTCTGCCTCTATGCCTTTGAGACTCAAAAGAGAAGACAAAAGACTCTTCTTTTATTCCTTCAATGAGAAATATTTTAAATACTTCTCCATTCCAATTACTTCCATCGTTTGCATCTATTCCTTGCACCAAATGTATTGCAATCACCTGAATAAGTTTGTTTAATGGTTTTACTATTTTACAATTAAGTATGTGCTAGAAACATTTTAAATATTTTATGAAAAGAGTTAATACCATATTAAAGTACTTGAGAAAAACATGTGTATATTAAAGAATGATAATATTTAACTAATATCTTAAATAAAACATACTGTACACATGTATATATTTATACATACATATGGATAAATCTACTGAGATAAAGGTAGATAAATCTACATAGATTTATCCACATGTACATATAAATATATATGTATGTATATATACATACATATGTACACATGTATATATTTATACGTACGTGTGGTTAAATTTACATAGATTTTTGAGCATCATTCTATAAAGTATCACATGAAATATTTATGCTAAGATTATATGTTTAAGAACCTCACCAGAGTTTGTTGTCTTCCAGGTTAGACAATATTAATATTTTGAATTTTATACTGTCAGTGGAAATCACAGATAAGTAAAGGCTTTGCAAATTAAAAAGCACTATGTAAATGTAAAATTTTACTGTAAAACTGCAAATTTTCATAAGCAAAGCAATTAATAAGATATTTACTTTGCATGGAAAAAATATACATGCAATCTTATTTCACAAACACAAAATCTCTTTATCAATGAGAATCTCTTTGAAAGTTCATCTATGAGCTTTTAATTTTTTGTCATTTTTAATCATTATCAACTCTTTTTCCTTCTTGCTTACTTGGTTTATAGTTTTTTTTTTTCTAGATCTGGTGAAATTTCTGGCTAGCTTCACTTAATCTTTTCAGTGTGCTACCATGTCATATCGACCAGGAATTCATTTCATTTTTTGTCCTGTTATCTTTTCTGTAGATTTCTCCTGTATTTTCCACTCAAACATTTAATTCCTATATAGTCCTTTCATTTATGTTTCAAATTGATCTTTCTACTAATTTGATTTTAATACTCTAAAAATTCTTCCCTCATGTAAATGGAAAGATATTACTGGTTTTCCAGTGAATCCTTTTTCCATTTATAAATATGAATATATTTGGGCATACACTAAGAAAACTTTAAGGATTCCAGTGTTCTCCCAAAGCTTAGAACCCATGTTTTTATTTAGACAGTAGTGTTTAGGAAACCTTATTATGTAGTCTGCATAGTGCGTGGATAGGTACTCTCAATATTGGTCCAAATAAGCACATGCTCTCGAGAACTGTATGAAATGAAGGCTGTGAATTTAGATGTCAATCAAACTGACTTTGGTATTTTTTATTCTCATTAATCATATTTTCAGCCATTCCAGGAAAGCCTTAGTTAAGAAAATTTTATCGTTTTCTAATCAGAAATAAATATGCAGAATAAAGATAAAATGTATATAGATAGCATACAATTTTACTAATTAAATACTTTTTATTAAATTAGGCAGGAAGCCTTTTTCAAATGGACACCGAAATTATAGTCATTAAAAGTAGAGGACCCATAAACAGAATAAATAATATTTATGTTAAAGACTATAATTCAGAAAAATAATATTTATACAGCAACTAGGAGTTACATATTACCAGTGTGTATAATATAAAATTGTCAGATTTCTACCTTTCAGGAGATCCTGTAGGGAGCCTGGAGATTATGGAGAAAACATGTACATTTCTCTAATGATTTATAGGTATTAACAGCCCCTTTGGTTCATACATATTTATCAATTTTCTTTTAATAAAATCTAATCAATGGTATAGTCTAGTTTACATTTTTAGGTTACACAGTTAACTTATGAATAGGATAGATTTCCTTTTCGATAATTCCCCAAGTTATATTTTCAGTCACTTTATAGAAGATCAGTAATAACTAACCCTCTAGCCACGTGAAGTTTTCCATGTAGGAATAAATTACTTGCAATTTTTTAAATTACTTAAGATTTAAGTAATTAAATCCCATTAGCTATTCCATCACCTGCCAGCACAGAATGAAATATATACCACCTCTCATGTTTTGTAGGTCAGAATACTAACAAAAAAAAATTGACAGATAATTCCTTCAGTAGCAAAGATTATGTCCTAGAGAATTTTATCATAGTTAATGGATGGTATATATTTCCACCCACAAATCTCAAAGAAGACATCTAAGTCCGCTGAAAGTTAACATGTGTGCTTGTTGAAAAGGGCAGTGTGCCCTATTTCCCTTTTCTATACAGTCCAGGTTTCGTCCATAATAGAGCTATTATTGCAGTCCATACCCACATCAGTCTTGACCTCTCCCAAGTCAGCTAAATCACTTCTCTTCTGCCAGTGAAAGGAGGAGAGGTAGCCATGGTTTCTTCCTTAGAAGTTCTGTGAAAAGATAGAATTAAAGAAACAAGTAGCTGGAAGAAATATGAGGAAGAATAAAAGACCCATTTTTTCTTACATAATCATAAATTTAGCTCACTGAGGGCTAATTAGGGTCCAAGAAGTATACCACACACTCAAAGGGAGACAAGAAGGTCACTGAAATTGTATCTCCTGGTTTAAATTTTTTGTTTTCCCAAAGGGAATCTCATTTTACTTTTCTATAACAGTTCTTCAATGGAGCTGCCCAAACATTTATTTCCAAGGTTAGTGTATGACCTCATTTTTAGTTGATATACACGTAGTTGCCCTAATTTGAGACAATTCACTTCCTACAGTACGCTCGGTGTCTCCCACCTCACTTTACTTCCTCTAAATATTTTTAATAAAAAAATCCCATAATGTATGGGATTCTTCCAAAGGTGATCTTGATAGAGAGCATTGTTGAGTAGCTAAGGAAAACCACTGGGGTAAAGTGGTTTGAGAGGACCTTTTATTCTATGATTTGGTGGCTGTTACGAACAAAAATCAGGATGTAAATAATAAGGAGAAAAAGTGAATTAAGATCAAATTGTTCTTAATTCTTGGGTGAGGGGATGGGGGGAGAGAAATTCAGGTGAAAACATATATAATCAAACTTTGTTTCACTGAAAGTTATGACAATTTATATTTCATTCATTTTCTTTTTTTCTTTACTTTTTTTATTGAAGGGATTAGAAATGGGCATCCCATTCTACATCACCTGGATAATGGCATCAAAGCCATTATTTAAGAATCATCCTTTTAACCTTATAAAGCTGGAAGATTAAAATGCTGGAAAAAGAGCTGTCCACTTAAACTTAAGCATCCCTTATGAGCTTAGTAAATAATAAACAATGAAAAGAGAAAAATTGCTGACTGATTTTTCTTTTTTTCAGAAATGCATCTTGAAATTTAAACCTATTAGTCAATCTTATATCTTACTTAAGTTGCTTTGCCTAATTCTTGAAAGAGTTCTAGTAACATATATGCCAAAATTATATTAACACTAATCTGGGAAAGAATGGATTTTGAAGTATTATAATTGTAATTCATGATAGCTGTTTTATTCTTTTGGGAATGACAACTACAGTGAGCTTCCTTTTTGTTTTTAAGAGTTATAAATTGTTTCACTATTGAATTCTTTGTAAACAAATTCTTTGAGTTTGAAATAGCACTTTTGACTACCCTGTGTGGTATTGTTTGTCTGTGTCTATTTTCTGGTTAAATTCAACTGATGTCTGTGCATTTTCTCATAAAAGGATATGAAAAATCCAGAAGCTTAAACAACATAGCGGGCTTGGCAGGCAATGCTCTGAGGCTTTCTCCAGTAACGTCACCCTACAACTCTCCTTGTCCTCTGAGGCGCTCTCGATCTCCCATCCCATCTATCTTGTAAACCAAACTGCAACAGTCGGCTAAATTGTATAAATTCAAGTACTGTTCACCCCATCATGGAAATAATTAAACGTAGAGTTACTCCAGGTTCCATTAATACAGTATAAATCTTGCATGGTATTACTATCTGAAGTCAGAAATGCCACTTGGGTAGCTAATGAATCTTATCCAGGCTTTCACGTTTATCTAAAGTAGTGCTACACTTCTCTCTATTAATTTCCCTGACCTCCTTTTGCAATAAAATGTCAGATAGTGCCAGACATTGACCAGTACACTAATACATAAAACATATCTTCAGGGAGATATATTTAAAACAGTGTGCTTCCAAATGCCAACCACTTCATTGGAACTTCTTTTTTTTTTTTTTTTTTTTTTTGTGACTCTCACCATTCTGAAGATGTTTGGGATTCTGTCTTGATTTCGCACATGACTTTGGTCAGCTCATTTGCATGGACCATCTTGTCTCTCACCTGAAAGCAAAGTTGCCGAGCTCGGGGGACTGTGGATAGCTCAGGATACGTGTACTTGCACCGAACCATCCTGCCGATATAAATGCACTGGTCTACTGTTCTGCATGTTGATTTGTAGGGTAGGTGTGGGGGGTGAGTTTCTTCCTTGAGACTTGTTTTCTTTATTCTTTGAAAGAAATATTGTTTTGAATAGTTTACTTTCTTGATTGACTTACTTTTCTTTGAAAATGATGTATTGGAGCTCTGAATGTCTCTGATTGTTTGCACACAGATAACTGCAAAGAGGTTGTCTTTACTGGTTACACGCAAGCTGAGGCCAGATCTCTTACTTAATGACTTGGGGAAGGCACAAAACATGAGAGAAAGGTAACTGCCAGCCCAGCTTGCATTGTCTAGCCAGGAATTGCTGCTTGGTACTAGAGTCAATTTTTATTTATTTATTTTTTAATTTTGGGGTATGTCATCATTTTTAGAGGCAAAGTGCCAAATATCACTCAAAACTCTTAAGTCTTTTTAACCCCCTTCCTTTATTTTTATTTTGTGTGTGTGTGTGTGCAGACATCAAAGGTCATTGGTGTTCACACAGGAGGCTTTTCTGACTAGCCTTAAATTTCTGAATCAAAGGATCAGTAGGATTTTCAGGCAGTGTTTCACCAGGTGCTTTGTCCTGTATGTTGTTTCTGTCTGTCTGTCTTAGCTCACCGTCCTAACTGTGTATGCCATCTGTCTCCATGAAACACAGAAATGCCTTGATAAGGTGTTCATGATTTTAGTGCTGGGCCCATCCCAACTCTCGCCTCCTGCCTTCTTTGCGATTTGGAGCAGCCTCTCTGCTTTGTGTACAAATTTATGAAGCCCCATAGACTACCTAAGTTAATCGGCACTGTGAATCTTTTTGATAAGCAGGATTTAAACAGCAATTTTACCATTGCACTTGGCTGCCTGCTGCAGTATCTGTTTTTACTACCTAGCAACCAGCATTCATTACTACACTTCAGCGAAATCCCCAGGGAGTCTTACTCAGTCTGAGTGGAAGAGAAGTCTGTTTCTGCATCCCTGTGAATGCATCAGCAATAGTGTGTTTGGCATATTGAGCATGAGAGGGAAGGAAAATGCCATCTTGTAAATGGAAGGATAGAAAGTATTTCTAAGGCATTCAGGATCCTTGAGACTGTTGATTAATTCCTAAATCTCATGTTTATTTTTAAAGTTAGGGAGACAATTGTCACTTTTATTATTGGCCACAAATGTGTATTTATCACTCTATATCTCCAAGTCCTAGAGCATGACCTGCATGTAAGAGATCTTGTACAGCAATGTATTTGCCCAGACGTAAATATCTGATATTTAGAGACGCAGCGATGCTTTTGATAAGACCACACACAGAATATTATAATTACACACGCATTTATGGTAAAGGAATTAATATGCTGTCTGGTGCTGCTGTTATTGACTACAGTGTTGTACAGAATTTATCATGGATTTTTGGCTGCTGAGAAAGGGACTGTGGAAATTAGCCATGCCAAGGACTATACTGGAAATAGACTTCGGCTGCTGAATGCGCCCTGATGTGACCGGGTTGCACTTGGAAGAGACTCCTTGTGTCCTCAGGAGGCATTGAAAGTTTATAACAGAAAAGTGGCTGGAACTCATCTGGTGCTCCCCATGAGAGGTCTGCTTGTCACGTGGCCAGTATCCATGAAACAACTGTAAATACCGACGCACACGTGTGCATGGGTCTGCGGCTTTGGCATCTCACATCAAGGAAAGCCAAATTCATGAGCAACATCTCTTAAGCTTCAAGCAAGGCCTGTGATGTCTTTGAATTACCCCTCATGGGCCCGCAGTAGGTTGTGCTGTGAATTATATAAGGCAGTGACACTGATGTAGCATAGGTCTGTCTTAATTCCTCTATTCCTATTTTGTTGGTTGAATCTATGAACAGTGTATCATTTTCTAATAAACTGCTTGTGTTATCAGCTTGTCCATTATATTGTAAATTTTTAGCTGTCTGTTAATTAAAATTGACCTGTTTTTTAGTCACCTACTCGTTTAGTTTGGGGAAATTATTGTGGCTTCAATGAAACTCACCAACACTATTCATAGTTTAAGTCTTTTGTCATTATTACCTCAATTATAAATATTATATGAATAAAATTCTGGCAATGAGAGTATTTTTTTATTAAATGATCAAGGCACAATGTCAGTATATAGTAGAATATTAATCAAATTATATCCTAAAATGTATATTTTGCATAAAAGAGATATTCTTTAATCAATTAATTTTTTGTGAGTTTGGTTGTCAAAGGAAGCTTGTATGTCTTTAAAACTGTTGTAGTTGAAACTATGTAATTTTTCATCTTGCTCAGTCAATATTTCCAGAATGTATCAATTCCCCTGGGATTCTGAATATAATATATAACCTGACTATGAACCCCTGTGTTGTGGACCTTTTGTGAACATTTCAAGGTGCATGCACAACCTTGGTGATAACCGATGGTAATGTAACAACTGAAATGAAGAATAAAAGGCAAATGAGCTGGGGATAAACATGAATCCCATCTGATTAAATTATTCGTATATATATTTTTTGTCTTGGCTCTTATATTTGTGTGTGTGTGTGTTGCTATTTTCAACAGACCTTACTAATTTTATACTTTATGGTACCACAGCAGACACTCATGCATAATAAAGAAATTCAGATGAAAGGACATAAAAACACACGATTCCTACTTTCATAAAGGTCTCAGGCGTGGAACCAATGCTTTCTTGTTCCTTCCTTCCTCTGGCTTTGCCTGCCTATACAGGATGGCCCAGAAGTCAGCCCTAAAGTTGCCATCACAGGGAAATGGGAAATGGGAGCTAAACATTCCTTTATTTACAAAATATTAATTATGAAACTTGACAAAAGACTTACAAAATATTCTTTATATGTTGGTTCAAAATTCTACAAAGAGGTGACCAACATATACAGAATATTTTATAAATATTTTGTCAAATTTTGTAATTATCATTTTGTAGATAAAGATACTCTTAGTTACCATTTTTCATTTTCTCTAAGTATGGAGACTTTAGCGGAAAGTTTTGGCATATCCTGTATTTCTCTCATAGCTCTGACTGCAAAATTATTAATTATCTTGAGATCTGATATTTATAGAATGTTTATGTTTACTGCTAAATTTTGCCTTGTAGTTTCCAATTTAATCATCAGTACGGTCCTGGAGGCAAATAATTCTCTTTTCATTTTACTGGTGTCAAAGTTAAGATTCAGAAAGGCAGAACATTTTCGCCAAATATAGTCTTCTTTGCAATACTTCCTTATGGTTTAAATATTTACAGGGTCTCTTGTAAACACCCTATCATAAATATGGCTTCTGTTGCGCCTTTGAGTAACAGACCTCTCTTTCAGCAGGCACACCGTGTATGGCTGGGCTTCCATTTACATTGTGAAGTTACATATAAATTCACCCTGTCAAATTTTACAACACCATCTAAGAACAGGAAATAGGTAATAGGAAAGACAGAGAAAAGGTTGGCAAATTCAACACTTTTTCCATAATGTGTCAGCAAAATCTTTTCTAAGTCTAAAAATATTCAGTGTAGATTATTAAAAGCCTATTAAGAAACTGAGCTTAGAAAAGGGAATCTGTCCAAACATAATTACCGATAAGATATTTCTAATGATGCTGTCAGCATGTAGGATTTACTATAAAAAAGAAAAATATGTAGAAACATAAAAGAATGCACTTAAGTAGATAATAATTGCCATCAAATTTTGATTAAAAATTAGGATTAAATAGGCATGAATGAAAAGTGAAGGCATTCATTTTATCTTTGAAATAAATCATAAGATAGACTAATGGGATAGCAACAGTGAACTTATCATAGAAAGACAATGAATATGTTAACAGGCTATATTACAAAGCAGGAACTTTGGACGATTTATGATCTGCTTGAAGACATTTAGAACTAAATGAATCTATTAAAATATTGAAATCCTTAGCAGTTTAAGACTATTACAATATATGGTTATAAATTTTACCTTAATGAAAAAAAAATTCTCTCTCTTCCAATTTCCACTCCCCAAAATTAATTAAATTGCTTAAAGGCTTAGACATTATCAAACCATAGTTATATATAAATTTTGTCTAATAGGTTCAAATGTCATTACTCCTGATTTCAAATTCCATAATTTCCGATGCTCCCTCAAACTAACTCTATTTAAAGGATACAGAATTTTTATTATTGTCTAAAAATTAAATTATTTAATCAAATTAGTGTTACATGATTTCTTTTGTTATCAAACTCTCATGCGAAAATGGTGACTGAATAAGCAATGTCAACATTAAGATCTTCATAGAAGATGGCCACCTCCATTTCAAATCCCAAGGAATCTTTTCGTTGTTGTTAAATAGACTATTTTTTAAATAAGTTTTAACTTTACAGTGAAAAGTGAGCAGAAAATAGAAAGAATTCTTGTGTTTCCCTGCCCCTATCAATGCACAACCTCCCCTACTATGGACATCCCACACTGTAGTGGTTGATCTGATTCAATCTACAAATTAATAACCGACACTGACACGTCATCCCTCAGAGTCCAGAGTTTAGATTAGGATTCACCACAGAGGTTGTACATTCTGCGGCTATGGAGAAATGCATGATGGCAGGTGTCCACCACTGTAGTGTCATGAGGAATAGTTTTGCCAACCTGAGAATTCTCTGTTTTCCTCCAACTCATCCCTTCCTCCCCTTAGCCCTTGGTGGGGGGATCTTTTTACTGTCTCCATAGTTTTATTTTTTCCAGAATTACTTAATAATATTTATTTAAGGTTTTTCCACCTCTTTTCATGATCTGATAACACTTTTTTTTTTGCACTGAAAATTTCTATTCACTGAAAATTTTCTTTGAGCACACCATTGCTTATCTATTCATCTATCGAAGAACATTGTAATCAGCCAGGGTTTTTCAGAGAAACAGAACCCAGAGGATGAAATGCGTGTATGCATACACACACACACGTATCTATATATGTATATAGTAACGTATAAAAAGATTCATTAAAAGGAATTGTCTCATTCAACCATGAATACGGAGAAGTTCCATAATCTACTATCTGTAAGCTGGAAACCTAGAAAAGCTGATGATATGTTTCTGTATATTTCCAGTCTAAATCTGAAGATCTGAGAATCAGGAGAACTGCTGGTATAAGATCTAGACCTAATCAGAAGGCCTGAGACAGGAGAGCCTAGGTGTAAATTCCAGTTCAAACCAACTGGTAGTGCAGTACAAGTCCCAGTCCAAGGGCAGGAGAAGACTGATAACTCAGCTCAGATAAGCAGAACAAGCAATCTCCTATCCTCCACTTTTTTGTTCCATTCAAATTTTCAACATATTGGATCATGCCCATTCACATAGGGAAAGGCAATCTGCCTTATTCGGTCTGCTGATTCAAATATGAATTTCTTCCAGAAACTCTATAAGAGACACACCCAGAAAATCATGTTTCACCAGATGTCTGGCCCATTCAAATTGACACAGAGAACTAGCTATCATAAGTCCACCCCTTTTCAACTTGGAACCTGTAAGCACCTCCTTAAACCACACTTAATCTCCAAATAAAGACAGTACGTGGTCCTAATTCTGCCTACCATAGTACAAATTATCCTGTTTACATCCAAAAGTTTACTAAACCCTTCACCAGAAGAGGAGGTAACATCCTGGAGTGATGATTACTCTTCTTTTTAATATCCCAGAACTTCAATACTGTGATATAAAATTAACACTACTTAAATTCTGAGATAGAAAGTCAATATGTGCATGGTTGCATGATAAAAAAAATATGAGAGAAAAGAAAGCAAAGGTATTTACACACAAACACACAAGAGGTGTGTAACAAATAAGAAGAAAATGTCCCTGACTGTCATACTTCTATAACTGGTCACATGGTCATAGTTGGTATCCGTAACCACATTTTTCTCCTCCCCATTCTGAATTTCCTTTATCTTGAACATGCTCATTAGGTGCACATGGTTCTTTACTTGGTGGGATGACCTAGACTTTCTCGAATGGGTTATTGTAGCTTGCCATTGACCTTAATTACCAGATGTGGCAATATTAAGACATACCCTAAGAGATCTGTGTTCCAGACATATTCTTCCTTGCCTGCATTGTGGAGGAGCAGTTTAGTTTCCTAGAATCAATCACCCTGTCATCACAGTAACTGTCCTCTTTCCTTTTTGATTCAGTCTAAGATGTCTGGGCAGCAATCTTAACAGTAAAATCATTGCTTTGTATCCTGGTGGAAACATTTCTCCCTTGAGAAGTAAGAACTTTAGATAAAAGCCAAAGACACATGTGGTCATGGGAAAGGAAGCAAAAATGTTGCCAGTGGGTAACTGGGAGCAAGAGTGAATGGTGGATTCCCATTTTTATCCTAAAAATCCTGCTTTCAGAAAATAGGACAACATATTGGATGCTGATTCAGAACACGCAGAGCCTTCTGGAGAACCTTGTTCCAGTCTTGCAAGATATGGTAGTACTGTAACTGAGTATCTGAAAGAATGTTTGATGTTTTCTCACAAAGCAGCTGCTTCAGGAGGATAGGGAACTTGGGAAAACCAGTGAATTTCATGAGTAAGAAACTACTGCCACACTTTTTTGGTTGTGAAGTGAGTTTCTTGATCAGAAGCAATCCCCTCTCTCAAAACCACTTTGAGATATCATCTAACTCCAGTAAGAGTAGCCCACATAACAAAATCCCAAAACTGCAGATGTTGGCATGATGTGGAGTAAAGGGAATACTTCTGCACTGCTGGTGGGAATGCAAACTAATACGTTCCTTTTGGAAAGAAGTTTGGAGAACACTTAGAGAACTAAAAGTAGACCTGCTGTTCAATCCTGCAATCCTTCTAACTAGGTATATATCCAGATGACCAAAAATCATTTTACAACAAAGATATTTGCACCAGAATGTTTATTGTAGCCCAGATTATAATTGCCAAGTCATGGAAGAAGCCCAAGTGCCCACTGGCCCATGAATGGATTAATAAATTGTGGTATATGTATACCATGGAATATAATGCAGACTTAAAAATATGTATACTTTGCCTCTTTTGCTTACATGGGTGGAGCTAGAACACATTTTTCTTAGTAAAGTATCTCAAGAATGGAAGAAAAAAATATCCAAAGTACTCAGTACTATTATGAAACCAATATAAAATCACCCACACTTTCATATGAAAGATAAAACACAACTGTAGCCCATGATGAAGGAGGGAAGAGAAGGGGGAGGGGAGGGGAGGGAGGAAGCCAGGTGGAGGGAAGGTAATCGGTGGGACCTCAGCTATGGTGTATATTGCAAGGGTACATGTCAAATGTATTAAGTGTAGAGTTTAAGTGTCTTAACACAATAATTAAGTAAGTGATGTTAACCAGTTTGAGGTAAGCATTCCAAATTGTATTAAAAAAACAGCACATTGTACCCCATAAATGGATTAATGTACACAGTTATGATTTAATAAAAAAATTAAGAGAAAAAAAAGAAATACAATCAAACAGAATAAAAATGATATTACATCAAAAAAAAAAAAAAAGCAATCCCAGGTAGTGAATGAGGGATTCTGTAATTGCAAGATGGTAGTTTGGGTAGAAGCATTGCAAATGCTCATCCATATCCAACGTCTGCCCCCATTTTAATAAGAACTAAATGCGGGTCTTTCCATGATGGAACCTGCCCCGGTTCAGTGTAATCAGCTCACCACCAGACATCTGTCTGATTGTCCCAGGGAAAGGTGCCTTATGTTATACAAGTGCTGGCCTCTGCTTCTGGCAGATTGCACACTTGACCTCTGCGAGGACAAGTTCGTGTTCCTGAGTCCACGCATAGCCTACATCTCTGCCATCAAAGCTTCTCTGTTCATAAGCCCATGGGGTGGAGACAGAAGCGGCTGTGGAAAGAGGCTGATTGCCATCCACAGAATGGGTCAAACTAATCACTACTTTGCTAAAATCCTCTTCTGCTAAGATCATGCGTTGGTAACTATTCACATAGGAAACAAATACATTCAGGATTTCTTCCCACTTGGAAAGGTTCATCCACATACACTTCCCCAAATTTCCTTGTGACCAGTGTTCCACTTGTGTTTCTTCTAATTCCCAGACCATCTATCCACACCATTGGCCACAGCCCCTGAAGGTTATATAATCACACATCAGACTATTTCTCCTTCTAAACAAGGAGAACAACTGCTTGATGGGTCAGAGTTTTGTCCACTGGGAGGATTTGCCCATGATTGCTGTTTGGGGATGTCCCAGAAAGGGAACATACTGTTTCCAACCTACTTTGAGTGGTCGCAGCACATGGTGCAGAATCATCTGTAAACTGGGCCCGAGTCTTCGCTTCCCTCTCAACTGACAGTGTGAACTCCCCATGAGGACATGGGTGCCAGCTGGGACAGAAGGCGGTGTACAGTGTGAGGGCCATGGGCCTTTGGCCTGCTTTTTCAGTCTCTTTTTGTGTCTTCAAGCCTGATCACTTCTGTACCACTTGTATCTGATGATGAGTGCTGCTGTCCACGACCATTTAATTCATGATAGACAGCTCAGGATGCTTGCAAGTAACTTAATGGCCCATGTTTAAGTGTTTAGTCATTAATAAGGCCCAGTACCAGGCCCAGAGCTATTTCTCAAAAGGATAGTAGTTATCTGCAGAAGATGGTAAAGAAAGCTTTGCTCCAAAATCCTAAGGGCCTGTGCTATGATTTACCTATAGTTTCCTGCCAAAGGCTCCCACATCCCTGTCTTCCTAATGGTGCACTTCAAGCACCATTAAATCTGATGAATAGCATGGCCCAGGTGGCAGAGCAAATTGCCCAGCAGTCCGGACCTATAAAGTACTCTCTTTCTGGATCTCAGTCAAAACTAGCAGCTTTCACTATCACTTAGTACATGGGCAGGAGACATAGATCTGAATAAATTATATGTTGTGTCCAAAATACAAAAGGCCCGCTAAGCTCTGTGCCTCCTTTTTGGTGAGCCTTATTGACGAGGATGAAAGAAAAGATATTTGCCAGGTCTATAGCTCCATACCAGATACCAGGGGAATATGTTAAGTTGCTCACTCAATGAAGCTACTCTTATGCAGCACCTGCAATTGGATTCATCACCTAAGTTCACAATAATTTATGGTCATTCTTCAAGATGCATCTTTCATCTGCACAGGTCAAATAAATGAATTGAATGGTGATGTGGTGAGAATTGCCACCTCTACACCTTCTAAGTTCTTGATAGCAATATTAATGAGGTTTAGCTTCATTTCAAGGAAAACCAGAATCAACCAGCCAATGCAGTAGGTCTGCAGGAGAAGAGTTATTCTAATTGCTGCTTTGACTCTGCTGTCCTTCATGGTGACCATACTTGCCTGGCCTTTCCCAGCTGAGTGCTACTATTTGACCCCTTCTAGCCTGGGATCAATTACTTACTTTTCATTTAAGTTTTCTGATTCTCTGGGTACAGTTCTCAAACCAAGGTAGGGGTGGTGTGTGTGTGTGTTAACTTATCACTCAAGTCACACTTCTGTTTGACCTCCACCCTCTTTAGCCTCAGCTCATTCTTTGCTCATCTAATGTGCTAGAATATAGTTTGAATGTCTGTGTCTTCATGGATGCACACCAGGGCACCTAAGCAAAGAAGCTCTGTCATTGAACAACTCCATCTATTATGAATTGGACTGCGATAAACATGGACTAAAAATGGTGTATATGTACACCATAGAATACTATACAGCCACAAAAAAGAAGGAGACTTCACATCTTTTATGTTTACCTGGAAAGACCTGGAACATATTCTTCTTAGTAAAGTATCTCAAGAATGGAAAACAAAGTACCCAATGTACTCGATACTACTATGAAATCAATATATAACCACCTACACACTCATATGAATGGCAAAACATAACTATAGTCCAGAAAGTAGAAGGGGGGAAGGGCAGATATGGGAGGGGCCTCACCTAATGTGCATGATGCAATGGTACATTTCAAAACTATTGAGAAATGAGTATAATTGTGGTGGGTGTGTTACTTAGTTCAATGTAAGCATTTCACATTGTATATCAAAGCAATACCCTGAGCCCCATAAATGCATCAATGTACAAAGTTATGATTTAATAAAAAAAAAAAATGCAGCACCACAACCATTAAAAACAAGTCAAGCTGAAATATCTCACTAAATGTTAAATTATAATAAATAGAAATATAAATACAAATAAGTTTTTCAAAGAATTTTAATTGTTATCTTTTTGTCACAAATTATAATAAATTGCTTTGCTTTTTTTTTTTTTGCCATGATGGTGAATTTTGTTTGTGTTAATAAATAAATCAAGCAAGGTTAAAAAAGAAAAGAAAAGAAAACTCCATCTAATAGAATACTGGTCTCTGATTCTCACTTTATGTTAAAAAAAAAAACTATTGGTGCCCTTTAAAAATATAGACATCTCTACTCAACCTTAACTTTTGTAAAATTAAAGACCTCTGGGGATAAGCCTAGGTATGTACATTATTTTTTCAAAATTATTCTTATACATATGTATTATTAACAAACAAAAATCCTTCAAAGGTGTTTCTCTTATTTAACATGACCTATAATAGAAGATAAATATATAAAATTATATATAACAAAGTAGTATTTTTCCTAATTTTTTCTAAATGGATCAAATTGTCTTAGTAATTAAAACATAAAGAGAATGCATAATATTTCATCAGGTTTATGTTCCATACTTATTCGCCTAAGTCATTCATAGTTTCTTTTTTATTTTGCTGCTATAAGTAAAAAAGCACTGACCATTTTCTGTACATACACTTTATATTATTTTTGGTAGGAAAGGTTTTTTCTTGAAAATTATTTTAATAATGGAATTATTAGGCTAAATAATATTAAGAAAATTATGACCATACTTTAAAACTACTCATATCATTATATTTCATCAACAATAAATGAAATTATCAGATAATTTCTTAGTCATATTAGATTTTGAAAGACACTCTTTTATTTTTCAAAAGTAATTTTGTGTATGTCATTAAAATATCATATTGATGTCATGTATTTTAAGAGTGACCATTTATTAATGATTCTGGTTAAGCTTGACATATAGAAATTGAATAGAACCATTATAGACTTAGAAACATCATATACCTACTTACCATATAGGTTAGCTAGTAATGTACTAGCAGGCCCAAATTTTTGTTTTTTTGTTTTTTGTAGAGACAGACTCTCACTTTATCGCCCTCTATTGAGTGTGTGGCGTCACACAGCTCACAGCAACCTCTAACTCCCGGGCTTAGGCTATTCTCTTGTCTCAGCCTCCTGAGTAGCTGGGACTACAGGCACCCACTACAATGCCCGGCTATTTTTTGTTTTTTGCAGTTCAGCCAGGGCTGGATTTGAACCTGTCACCCTCAGTATATGGGGCTGGCACCATACTCGCAGAGGCACAGGGGCCACCCCAGGCCAAGATTTTTATTAGGAAATGCTTTTTATCATAATTTCCAGATGTAATTCCAAACTCAAGATACCATTTTTTTTTTTTTTTGCAAAATAATGTATTTACATGTATTATAAATTCACAGATCTTATACATTCATTTTTAGGTGTAATTATTATAATGAAAAATGAGATAAGGACATTCCATGTAATTCAAAATCAAGTAACTTTCTCTTTTATTGAAAAAAATATTTACCAGCACATTAGGGGGTACACATATTTTGTATACACACTTTGTTTTGGTGAATATTGAGTTAAAATTATAGGTGTTACCCCACGCAGATAGTGTGCATGTAACCAACAGATACACATTTAGCCATTGGTTCTTCTCTTCTCTTCCAAGCAGAATTTTCATTGAGATTTGTTTCCATATGTGCACTTAGATGTTGACCAATTAGTTTCAATTCGTTATTGAGTACATATGTTTTTTCTCCCTTATGATATTTGTGATACTTCCCTTAGAAGAATGGCTTCCAGTTCATCCAGATTGTCACAAAAGATACTAGATCGGCATTTTTTATGGCTGAGTAGTACTTTATATCAGTTTTAGTACATTTTATCAGTTCATTCATGTATTGATGAGAATGTGAGTTATTTCCAAGTCTTTGCAATTGTGAATTGTGGATGTGCTACTATAAACATCTGACAGCAGGAGTCCTTTTTATAAAATGATATTTTTGGTTTTTTGAGGGGGTTATATACCCAGCAGTGGGATTGCTGGATCAAATGGCAGGTCTAGTTTAAGTTCTTTGACATGTCTCCATACAATTTTCCATAGAAGTTGTTTTCGTTTGCAGTCCCTCCAACAGTGTATAAGAGTTCTTTCTACAACCATGGTAGGAACTTTTTAATATGAGACATTTTCATTGGAGTTAGATGATGTCTCATTGTGGTTTTCATTTGCATTTCCCTAATCATTAGAAATGTTGAGCTTTTTTTCATGATTTTGTTGGGCATTAGTATTTCTTCATTTGAAATGTTCCTGTTCTTGTCTTTTGCCCCCCTTTTGCAGCGTTGTTTGGCTGTTTCTTCCCAATTTTCTTGTTTTCTTTGCAGATTCTGATTATTGCTCCTTTATCAGATGTGTGGCTCATGAATATTTCCTCCCTTCCTGTGGGTTTTCTATTTGCTGTTTTGGTTGTGTGCTTAGTTATGCAGAAGCACATGAAATCAAAGACAAAAGAGCTATATGGAAGATAATGCAAAAAGTTCTTTGGAAACATAAAATAAATAATCTTTTAGCTAGATTAATCAGAAACAGAAGAGAAAGGACTCTAACACACCGAATTCAAAATGTAAAAGAGGAAATTACAACTAATATCACAGGTGCACAAAATATCTCAGAACAGTATACAGATCTCTATGTTCACAAACTTTAAACTGTGGAGGAAATGGAGACATTTTTGAAATGTACGACCCCAGTAGGGTCAATCAGGAGGACAAAGAACCCCTCAACAGAACAACATCAAGTGCCAGCTCCAAAATTTAATCAGCAGTAAAAATCATACCAACAAAAACAATCTCAGACCAGACAGTTCCACATCTGCATTTTACCAAGTTCACAGAGATGAGCTTGTATCTCTGCTGCAGAAATTATTCCTTAACATTGACAAGTAACTTACTTTAATTTTTTCTTTTGGAAAAATAAACTTTGGGGGATCTTTGTTAAGTTTTGTAATGCTTAGAACTTTTCCTTTAAGCCAAGAAGATCTATCATCATACTAAAATAATGCAGATCTTTGGCATTAGTGAAAATTTTACTTTTAAGAGTAGTAGGATGTGATAAGAAACAACTAAAATATTAGGATACGGAAAGGATTGACATATGCAATTATATGATGACATGACATAAATTGAACGTGGTATTTCCTGAAACATTTCTTTGATAAATTGTCTCAGTATATTTATCTATTTACTTTTGAAATCATTTACCAATAATCTGAAATGTTATTCAAACCAATTCTCGTCAAGAGACATGGTTGATTTTTTTGGTCAAAAACAAAGGAAAAGAACACAAAACCCAATAATTCATAGCTTTATACAAAGGATTAAGTGTAATGTCAGTAACCATAGACTGTGTGTGCATGTGTATATATGTATATATTTAAATATATACACAGGTATGTATAAAAATATATATACATATCTATGAATATATACAAATATCTAGATGTATACATATGTCAGGTCTGACAGTTAAGTTTGTGAACTTGCCACCCTGCACTTGCCTGGGCAGCAGTGTATAAACAACTCACTGAGGTTTCATAACCTTGGATGTCAGCGTCTCAGCTGTGTGGATGTGTGTGGACGTCACACTGGGTGGCATTCATTATTGTTGTTCCATGCTTTTGTGTGCCAGTATGAGAATGTGGAGTTTGAATTAGAGTGACGCATAAACATTAAAGTGTTTGTCTTGTTAAACTTGGCAAAAGGGAAAGTGAAATCAGGGGCATGTTAGTCCAAATTTATGAGGACAGTATCATGAAGAAAATGATAGCGTACGAATAGATTAAACATTTTTCTGAAGGGAGAGAAAGTGTCAGTGACAAAGTCAGGGCAACTAGTAACAAGCAGAAGTGGTGAAAATATTGCAAAAATTCAATGAATTGTGTGTCAAAATCATTGGCTACCTGTAAGAAGCATAGCAGACCAAGTAAACATTGATAGAGAGACAGTTAGGAAAATCGTAACTGAAAGTCTTGGTGTGAGAAAGGTGTGGTTCTGGAGTCCTGACAGTGCCCTGGCTCACACCATACTGTCCACAAAGGAGTTTTTAACTGATAAACAAATGTCTGTATTTGAACACCTTAAGTCACCTGGTCTGGCCCCCAATGACTTTTTAATTCACCTAAAGATAGAGAAAATATTGAAAGGAAGACATTTTGAGGACGTTCAGTACGTGAAGGGTGATACCATGACGGCTCTGATGGTATTCCTGAAAAAGATTTCCAGAACTGCTCTGAAGGGTGGACCCGGCCCCGGCATCAGCGCACAGCCTCCACAGCCTCCCGAGGGGAGCACAGCGACAGTGCCCCTGGCAACGCTCACCAGGGAGGTATTTAGCACTTTGCCAGGATGATTTGGGGAACTTAACTGTCCGATCTCTGTTAGTGTCTGTGTGTCTGTGTAGGTCACTAGGAAAGTTTTGAGACAGATTTGTTATGGTTCTTTATTTCATTTCCAAGAAACACCGTTGACAGCTGCCTTTCTGATTCAACTGTGTAAGTTTCAACTTGCTCAGCTTCTTCGTGTTGCTGGGAGAGCTCCGTTTGTTTCCGTCCACACAGATTTTACTTTTCTTGATTTTTGTGTATCTCAAAACTTTTGTAATGATCCATATATACGTTGCATACCCAGAATGCCTATATATATATATACACAGACACACACACACACACATATATGTATGTGTATATATGTACGTATGTATAATCCTACATATGTATACATGTATAAATATATGGGTATATATATCCATACATATCTATTCATATATATATATATATATTTTTTTTTTTTTGAGACAGAGCCTCAAGCTGTCACACTGGATAGAGTGCTGTGGCATCACAGCTCACAACAACCTCCAATTCCTGGGCTCAAGCGATTCTCCTGCCTCTGCCTTCCAAGTAGCTGGGACTACAGGTGCCCGCCACAACACCTGGCCATTTTTTGCTTGCAGCCGTCATTGTTGTTTGGTGGGCCCGGGCTGGATTTGAACCTGCCAGCTCAGGTGTACATGGCTGGCGCCTTCGCCTGTTGAGCCACAGGTGTGTGAGCCAAAATACTTTTTTTATTCATATATATATTTTTTAAGAGCTCTTGTTGGAAGTAAAATTGATCTTTCTTCACAATTGTATGACTTGTAGGTAAAATGTATGTGCATAGCACATTTAGGTACACCTGACCAGCAATGGTACCTCCAATTCAACTATGAAAACAGCTCTTATAATGTGTATGCATTTTTGGCACCCTCTCTCCATGTGTGTGTGTATATATATGTGTGTGTGTGTGTGTATCTGTAGTGTATGTATTATATATAGTAATATTGAAGTCACATTTGACTTCTGCAATTATAAGAGGTGATCAAATGTGACTTGCATTCATCTTCTGTTGTTTATTCCTCTCTTAAAATGTGTACACACAATTAGCACTCATGTATATATGTATACAGAGAGTATATATTTGAGAGCTCACATTTTACCAGTAACTTGGTCTCTCTGGAAACAATGGGCACTGGTTTAAATGGTTTACACTATGTTCTTTCCTGTTGCAGTAATAGTTGCTTCTTATCCCCCTGGGGACTGGTAGGGAACTTAAAAAAATACTGGAACTCTGCGTGGATGGTTGGCACAGAGTTCCAGAATCTGAGATAATAATGATTAAAACATACACACGCACACACACATAGAACTAAACATATAGGGACAAAGAAAAGACACAAGATTTGTTGTGTGACCCTAACTCCACAAAGATTAAGCAGCAGATACCGAACAATGCTTGTAGTAAGGTCATTTAGTGTGAAATAAACAAAGGATAAGCTGAAGGTAAAGAAATAATTCTCTAATTCTGTTTCATAAAACATGTTATCATAAAGTCAGCACAAAGGACCAGAGACATTCTTTCCACTCAGGACCTCGAAAGATTTGCAATGAATAAGAGTAGCAGGGGAAGGGAACGTCAATTGTCACATTCCATAGAGAGGACTGAATTTAGATGACCTTTCCCGAGATATTTTTATTTTCTTCTATTTTTGACAAAGAAATGTTTATTTACTTCTATTTTTTTTATTTTCTTCTATTTTTTATTTATTTTCTTTTTTTATTTTCTTCTATTTTTTAAACCCATTTCCAATTGCCTTTAAAGAGAACTGAGTCTTTCTTTAAAAATTCATCCCAGCATTAACATAAACATACTTTCAAATGATTTTATTATCATTTATTAATTAAGTCTCCAGAGATTGAAGTATTTACATGTTATAACAATAAATAGAAGTTTTCAGAATCTATTTGACAATGTAAAGATCTGATCAGATCAGAGATTTTTAGTGTAATTCCTAAATGTTTTTAGGTATTATATGTGTATATATTTATATTTTATTTTGAAGAGTAGGTCAAAGAAATTCTATGATTTCCTGAGGAACACACTGAGAACATCCCCAAATTCAACATCTGTCATGTGATATTGGTACCTCCCTGATGTTTAATAAATTACCAAGTACTCATAAGTCCCTGGCTTGTATAGTTTTTTCACATCAGGAGATTCTATTCCGAACTATTAAAATAATTGCTATGACTACAGTGTTATTTTCTCATGGTTCTTTGCAAATGGACAACCCAAACTCATTCAACTTGAGAAGGAGAAAAGCAGTGACCAATGTTACTTGCAATAGTAGTAACAAAATATTGAGTTGATGTTTTCTTAGACAATATGTGTAGACAGGATAAGTTCTTTGGGAATGTAACTTGGCATATTTTTCTGTTCATTTAGAGGCACAGAACAGAGGTGGGAAGAGCAAGCTTTCTTTAATGCTTTCAAGCCCATTATTGACTAATTTAGAAATTACATTTTAGAAAATCTATAGCATTATCTCCAAATCTGTGTATTAGTGTGTGAACGATTCAATCATTGAAGAAACTGGCTAGATGAAAAAGTAGATTATTATTGTTATACCTTTATGTGTTTCTGTGTTTATTTCTTAGAAAATAATTTTTTTAACTTCATTTTTAATTTTTTGGAATAGTAATTTTTTAATTCTTTAGTACTTTACATGATAAATATGATTTCTTAAACATCTAAGTGGAGGTTTCAAATATGAGGCACATACTACACATATGACCTTGAAGATTAGATTAAAGACTCTGGTTAGATGGATACATTTGAGAGACAGTGCTATAAAAGTGACATTTAAGGCCATTCTAATGGGTGAGATCGTTAAGAGTATGTGGGTAGATGGACAAAAAAAGAGATTTAGAGGTATTCATGGGGCACTGCCATGTTGATAATAAGGAGAGCTTGTCAGAAGCAGAAGATGAGATTGAGCGTGAATGGAAAGTGAATAAGGAGGAAATCTAAGAGAGTGAAGGGATCTTAAATGTAGGTTTGTAAGATGAACTAAGGACAGATTAATCAGCTGTGAGTACGGGCACTTGATTTTAGCAATGGAAAGGTCATTGGCAACTTTGACAAGATTAGATTCAAGGGTGCTGCGGAGGAGAAAACCAAATTAGAATAGATTTAAAGGACTGGAGGAAAACTAGACACAGCACCTATAGATATTTAGAGATTTTCTGCAAAGGGGAACAGAGAAATTGAGCAATTTCAGGTGGAAGAAGTGAAGTCCAGTGATTTTTTTTTTCTCCTTAAGATGGAAGAAATGACAGTATGCTACTCTTCAGCCAGAAAAAATGAGATTATATTGCTAAAATTTTTACAAACAAATTCTGCTTATTTCTGGACAAAGTGAAATGTTTTTGAATCATGCTTTATGTGAACATAGTACAGGGGCTCTGGTTTGAAGGAGAATTCACATGGCTAATATAGAGGTGACACGGGACTTATTTTCTTATATCCCTGATGATAAAATCTGTTTTTAAACAAAATTTTAGTTGTATTCATGATTCTCTTTTATAAAGGATTTAAAATAAAGAGTGACATGAGTATAGGCAGTGGATAGTGTGAGTGGATGTGATAGGATGGTCAAGAAAGATCTGGGTCCAGAGAAACTCTGCAGGAAGAGCATTTCAGCTTCAGGGCATAGAAATGCCAAATAAAATTGGTGTAATCAAGGAGCATCAAGGGGCCAGTGTGGCAGGGGCTGGACAAAAGAGGAAGAAAGGTGGAGGATGATTTGGGGTCTGGATAATATGGTGCATTTTAGGCTGTAATTAAGAACATTGAAAAAATGTTTAACACCCCCCTCATAATCATGACTTTAGTTGATTTAATTAGTTAACCTATTTTTTTCATGTAATGTGAATACATAATATAGATCAAATAAGGTTGCTAATCCAGCTCTAAAAATACTGGAAAAAAATTAAATTTCATAATAATGTGCTTTGCATATGATATCTGTCCATAAATAATACGCGCATAAATTTGCAAGGTTTAGAATGATCCTAAAGGTGTTCACATGTGTTTATCTTTTTTTTTTCTTTTATTGAATCATAACTGTGTACATTAGTTAAACCATGGTGTACAGTGGGGGGTCTTCACATGCAATCTGAGATATTTTCATCAGCCTGATTGACATATCATTCATGATATTTTCTCGTTTACTATATGAAAACATTTTTGATCCGTATTTAGAAGTTTTCTCCTGACCTTTCAAATATGTACCACACTTGTGATCTCACCCTTTGTCCCATCTCCCCCCACCCTCTCCCTCCCCTTCCCTCCCTCTCCCCTTTCTCCATCTTCCTGTGCAATAAATGGGTTGTAGCCTTCACTTGAAAGATAAAGAATTTGCCTCATATTAGGGGTGTATACATTGGATACTTTTTCTTCCATTCTAGAGATA
>CAUYON010060490.1:0-10693 GCA_963573935.1 Arctocebus calabarensis
TATGCTTTCCTCTTCTCCAACAGCTTTAGATGTTTCTCTCTATACTTTATATTTTAATTAAAATTAGACCTAAGGCCAGGTGCCATGACTCATGCCTGAGAGGCCAAGGCCAGTGGATTGCTTGAGCTCAGGAATTTGAGACCCCATCTCTATAACTAACTGGGTGTTGTGGCGGGCACCTGTGTCCCAGCTACTTGGGAGGCTGAGGCAAGAGGCTCACTTGAATCCAAGAGTTGGAGGTTGCTGTGAGCTATAATGCCTCAGCACTCTACCAAGGGTGACAAAGCAAGACTGTCCCAAAAAATAAAATAAAATTGGACCTAACTCATTTAGGTAGATGAAGGGAAAATTATTTATAATGAAGTATCTTTAAAATTACTTTCTATATACTTCTACCCTTACCCCCCTCATCACCACTAGCTATTGCTAAAGTGACCAATAATACAATGTGCTGTCTGAGGGGGTCAAAGTGATATGTAATCTTTAAATTCCTAAATATCCAAGGTTTTAATTAAAATATAAGCATTTTAATATATACTACTCAACTATGCCCAGTACAATTTTAGTCTTGTCAAAATATTTTTAAATAGGTATTTTACATTAAAAAGTAGGACACACTAGTATATAAATAACAGTACTTCAAGTCATATTTATTCCTTATATTTTTCTGTTTTCCTCATTTTTCTCTAGTGAACATATTCTTTTATTATGGGAGAATAATTTTGACTAAGGAAATGAAAGTAATTATTTTTACTTTTTTCTCAATTCTCACAGGAAGCTAGGGATCTGTACTTAAATGTACATATGAACATAAGCTATCTCTTTTTATTACATAATACTAGAATTTTTTTCAGCGTTCCACATGAAATACAACAGTTACAAAACTAGCAACAAAATCTTCTTTCCTTTTTTTTTAATTTAAATTAAATCATAGCTGTGTACATTAGTGCAATCATGGGGTACAGTGTGCTGGTTTCATATACAATCTGAAATATTTTCATCAAACTGTTCAACATAGCCTTCATGGCATTTTCTTAGTTATTGTGTTAAGACCTTTATATTCTGCATTTAGTAAGTTTCACCTGTGTAATTTCAGCTGATCTTTAACATTCTAAGAACTCACACACTCTCCACAGTTTTGCAAAAATTATTCACTGTGTTTCAGTAAGCTCAGTTGGAAGTAAACCCACAAGAATTGATTTGATTTAAATCAGGGATGAGCTTCCAAAGGCTTAGCATCGCTTCAGTTCCTTCTTTCCACCTTCAGAGTGGAAAAGACATAGACCACGTGAGCCAATTAGTTGACATTAAGGATTTGAACGGTGTCCCTCATCCCTCATCCTACCATGCCTCTCCTCCCCTGAGTGAAAAGTTACTGACGCCAAGACATTCAAATCTGATTTCTAGCAGTTTGTTCCTAAAATTAGCTTTCCAGATAAGAAGTTCAACTCTATAAACAACCAAGTAATTATTTGAGGACATCTATAATATTGATGTTGTTTAACAGCTGTTGGTTGCTCCTCCAGGCCAGATGACTTACAAAGCTATGCAGATGGCACACAAATGCACTGGGGCTGATTCTGTGGGAAGGAAGAATTCAGAGAGGTAAATGGCAGCATTTAGGGGGTGGTTAGAAAGCTTCAGCAAGGAAGAGAGTAAGAAGTTCATCTTGGAAGAGAAGGGAGTTTGAACAGGTGCATGCACAGACAGGTGACTAGCTGAGGTGAACAAACAGCAGATGCAAAGGCTACCAAAGAAGCATGGTGCAGTGGACAGTAGATGTGGAAAAGCCACAGAAATGAAGCAAGAAAGGATTTTGAAATCCAGGCAAAAACACTTCTATGTGCAAGTGAAACAAGGGTATTATTTATAAAAATAAAAGAACAAACAGATAACATCCTTTAGTTCAGACTCTCGTGACAGCACTCCCTATCTCAGGTCTAAGCATCTCCTGACCACCAACATTCACCATTTCTATTACATAGTTGTGGGGCTCGAAGTCTGGTCAGACAACTGGGCAACATTCCCCAGTGGGAAAGGCAGCAGTAAGATTTCCCCTTTCTCATTCCTAGTTCCTTCCCGTGGTCTCTGAGCCTCCAAGGTATTCTAGAATGTACTTCTGAGTCTACGGAAACACACAGGAGACATTTGGAGGCAATGGAAGGAAACAAGCAAGAATCGTAATGGAATAGTTAAGAGTTAAGATGTTAAATTTTTTGCAGAAAAAATGTGAAAGGCACTTAAAATCTAATACTCCTCTTTATAAGCTCTTTCATGGCCACATTCTAAAAATCTACCCCATCATTTCTTCTCGGTCCCAGTTCTGTGTTCTGTAGGCTTGGCAAGACAACTGTGTGTTTTTAATGACAGTAATAAAGTAAGTGGGCTTTGTCAGCCAAGCAAATATAGCTTCTCCTCACTTCCTTCATGAATTAGGATCTGCAGGGGAGGAATGTGGAAAGTTACATCCATTTCTCTAATGCTCAAGGATTTCAGGCTGTAGGTAAGAGCTTGGCCTTTATGTAGATTTCTCCTGACTTAGGGCTCCTTACTGTCAACTTGCTATGACTGCTTTAAGTGTAAGAATGATTTTTTTTAATTGGATAAAATCTATAACTTTGATAATCCATTTGGAAAACTTAAGGACAAACACATAAGTTGTTATTTCTGTTTGGGTTTTTTTTTTCCTACTAAATACAACAAAATTTCTACAAGGAATTAAAGTATAAGAAGGAATTGGTTTGGCTGAAGTGAAGTTTTACTGTAAGACACTAGAAAATTTTCTTTGTTTACGTGGCAGTTAGTGTATTACAGGTTGGGGTGATGCTCTGTATTCACTTAAGTCTAAACAAACCTAAAGACTCAGGTTTCAGTTTCCTGAAACTGATCACATGCTTCTTTTTCTAGCTTACTGTCTATTAATCAGATGTTACAAAATCTTATAGTACCTTGGGAGGTTTTTTGGGTCATTGTTGTTGTTCGTCTTTCTCTATAAATTTCTTTTTCCACTATAATCTGTTTTTTTAGAATCTGACAGGAAAGGTTTAAATCACATAATGTGTAATTATGTGGTTAAAAATAAGTAGTATTCACACAGAATTATTGAATTACTTTAAGCGATTGGTTTTAAAAATGCAATTGCTAAGAGTTTGTTATTCCTTTTAGTTTCTAAAATTAAGACTTTAGAATAGCTATAAAAATTTCTCAGATTCTTCAACTTGGAAAAATTATAAAAAGATCATTGGCAGGACTGATTTCATACAGCTTCCAAGAAACTTCACTAAAAATGATTGTTAACAAAATGACCGTCAAGCAAATATCACATCAATGCATACTTTCCTGGGTGAAGGGATCCATATTCTTTCTAATTTTATACTTTCTCAAATAGATCAAGCAACTGACAGTGTACTCACAATAGTTTTTTTTTTTTTTTTGGCACTAGAGTAGGGCCTTTCCATATTCCTTTCCAGCCTGTGAATGAGACAGGATTTGCACATGGTTTACAGATAGATCTAAGTGTCTAAATCTTCAAATCTAGAAGGCCTCTTGAACCCAGTGGGGCACTGAAGTTCTCTTTGCTGTTAGTTATTCCCAAATTTGCTTTTTCATTGTCTCAATAAACAAAACAAATAGCTTTACTGAATGTTTGTTAACTCTGTATCACACTGTTTTATTGTTTAACTATATTGAGATTCACACATATATTTTCTCATTTTGCTCATTTTTATTCTATTATCACAAGCTCCCAGATTTATTTATTGTAGGTCTGTGTTTCTTGGTGGGCTTCTACGAAAGAATGGATTTAAAAATTATTTCTTGGGACAAGAGCTTGTCAAGCTAAACTTATCCCATATACCATTTTTGAGAAAATCCATATCTACTACTAGTAGTTTTGAGAAAGTGAAAATATTTGAAGAAATGAAAAACAAACAAACGTATGGAAGAAGAACAGTGTTTCTTTTTACTATGTTTATAAAGGTGATAGTAGTTTCCATAGTCCAGATAAAAAATGACTGTATCCTAGATTCAAATGTCAATCTAACCATTTCATTCTTCTTCCAAGAATTTTGAACCAAATCACCTTATCTGTAGTTTTAAAAGAAACATCATTGTATTAGCATCTTACCCTTAGTTGTCTACTATAAGAATTCTCTCTTTTTCCTCAACCAGTGTGGACTTCCCTCATCCTACAAATGGCATTAGAAAGAGTAAGCACTTGGGCAGCGCCTGTGGCTCAAAGGAGTAGGGCACTGGCCCCTTATGTCAGAGGTGGCGGGTTCAAACCCAGCCCTGGCCAAAAACCACAAAAAAAAAGAGTAAGCACTCTTTAAAGATAAGTTACTCAGTTTTAGAATAAATGTATGTACACACAGGTATGCATTCATATTAATAGCACAAAGACTACAGTAGTAATTATAGGAAAAA
Organism: Arctocebus calabarensis; assembly: GCA_963573935.1. Lineage (NCBI taxonomy): Eukaryota > Metazoa > Chordata > Mammalia > Primates > Lorisidae > Arctocebus > Arctocebus calabarensis. The sequence goes on from CAUYON010060490.1 coordinate 4,426, forward strand.
GTACAATCTTTAAGTATTCAAAAATATTGTTGACTCCAACATTATTTGATTAACTTAATTATCTTACTGTCCAGGTTTAGGGTAGAAACAATGCATAATTTTAGCTTTTGATTCATTAGAAATTTTCTGCCCTTCTCAGAGTGAGAACAATGACTTTGGGTTTGGTTATCCTAATGAAGACAGCATATATTGATAGCATTGCTAATAATAACAGTAGTTAATCTTAGTAATAGTAATCTAAGTATGTGGAATGTTCCAAGAATAGTTTTTAGCACTTTACTTGTATCAGTCTTCAGAACATGCTTTAAAAGAAGGTACTAGCATCATTCTCATTTTATGGATGAGGAAACAGATACAGTATCTTGGTTCATTGTAGTCTGCTATAGCAAAACCTAGCAGACCCACCTTCCTTGGGTCTCTTTCATAAGGGCACTAATACCATTGTTAGGGCTTTACCCTCATGACCTGGTCCCCCAAAGTCCCCACCTCTAAATACCATCACATGGGTGATTAGGTTTTCAACATATATACTTTGTGGGGCAGACACAAACATTTCAGACCAAGCAGCCAGGGAGTACGTATTTTGTTTATAAGGTAAGATCTCTTGTTCACAAATTGCTATTTACTTTATTGTTTTTCCTCCCCCAAAGTGACGAAGGCATAGTCTAGTGGAACATGCCTTTATTAAATTTAGTGTCTTCTACTCTCAATTGCTGAAAACTAAATTGTAGACCCTTTTTCCCAATTAGGAGAAAATGGTGCTTGGTTTTCAGTGGTCCTGTTCATGTCAGCAGAAGAGCCCTTATCAGTAATTATATGGCATGTAAAGGAAGATTACTTATGGAATTATTAATCATTTATTAAACATATTGTTCTGTTCTCAAAGTGTGACTGCTATGATCTGAATGTTTGTTCCTCCAAAAAATTCGTGTTAAATCCTAACCACAAGGTGACAATATGTGGGGATGGGTGGGGTCTTTGTGATTAGATCAGAAAGGTGGAGCACTCATGAATTGGATTAGTGCTCTATAGGCCCCAGGAAATTTACTTGCTCCTTCCATTTTGTGAGAACATAAGGAAAGTCTATCATTTGTGAGCTACGAAGAGGGCCCACACTGGACACCAAATCTGCAGGCATCTAGAAGTAGGACTTTCCAGCCTCTACAATTATGAAAAATATTAACAAATTCCAGTTGTTCATCAGCTCTTCAGTTTTTGTTTTTGTTTTGTTACAGAAGCCTTCCTGAACAAAAGCTAGGAGTAACCATTTCTCTCCCAACACTACCCACTCCTATATCACACTCTGAGACAATTAAAAAGTCAAGACTGTTGCTATGACTGTAATTTATTTCTAAAATATATTTTCCAAAAAGTGTTTTGATCTTGCCTTATTATTTTATCCCCTGAGAAATAAAAAAATCCATTAAATGAGTGGACTACTTATTTTTGGACTAGAACATAAAATGAGAGATGAAACAAAAACCATCAATCAATATTTGAATCAGACACTTCAATTTCTTATCTCTTTAGAGTGCATGTGACTTACAGGCACAGTAATCACTTTCAAGATTTTCAAAAAAATGAATATGTACTCTATGGATTAGCACAATATGTGGAATCAGAATGTATCAGATTTTTCTGGGGTTGGGGTTGGAGGAAGTCAATGAAGAAAGGAAAGGGAAGACGTCAAGAGTTTGAAATAGGCAACAAATAAACTTTTAGCTTCAGATGTATAATTGGCACCTTTTTCTCCATTACTATATAGGAGAAGAGATAGACTCAATCTTGAGTTGTTACTAATCACACCCTGAAAAATGCATTTTATTTAATTAAATCATATCCTTTATGTTTTTAGAAATTTATAAATGCAGCAGTAATTTCAACTGTTGAACAAGAATGCATTCACATTGTTACATTTCGGAGTAGCTTACTAATATTTGTTGTAACATCTTCATAACCAGCCGGCATCCTAGGTGTTGCCTCATTGCTAAGCCTTGATGGAACGTTCATGGATATGTTTTTTGATTTGCTAATCTGTGCTGTGAAACCATCAGTCTGTTTGCAGTGGGGAGGAAGAGGGTGTGAGGGGCAGGAGGGTGGTGGGAGGGGGATGGCTGTGTTTGATGTGTCAGTGGAGGGCAGGAGGCGGGAAGGAAGGCTGCTCATGAAGTTTGATGAGATGTATGTGAAGGGTTCAGTTTTGACCCTTGCACAAAAATCCGTTGCAATAAATAGATGATACCATTGAGCAGGTTTTCAGTGATCATACTTGATTTTCTTTCTTTTTTCTTGTTTTGTATTTTTTTCTCAGGGGAAATCTCTCACGTCAAAGAGGTTAACAAGCCTTGTTCAGTCTTACTAAAAGAATCACCTTGTAGCATGGAAGCAGACCGGAGTCATTGCACATACATTGTAGCTCGTTGTTGTCACCTGGCACAGAAGACATTAGACCAAGATGTTGCATGAGCAAAGGACCTGAATTGTTATTTCTGTGTGTACATTCCATCCCCAAGGGATTCTACCATCTCAATGCATTTCAAACTGTCGTCTGCTTTCTTTCTTCTTCTACTTAGCTAGATTTGTGTCCTTTCTTTTTGAACAAGTTCAAGTGAAATAAAACTTTTTTTTTCTTCCTCTCTTAAAGCTTCTGCTAGACAGAGTTCAATGAAAATTCAGTCATTCACCAACTGGAAGACTTGTAAAGGAAAAAAATCATTTATCACTAAGTATACACATGGCTTCACATTTATTAAACAATAAAGTAGCACAGAAAGTTTCATTTCACTAATGTATTCACGGTCAGAAACCAAACCATGTCTTTGTTATATGTACACTCTCGGTTAATGTTTCTTGCATTTATTTTTATACCATATTTAAAAAAAAACACCTTTTACTCCAAATGTATTAAAGTTGATCCCTTCTCTGTAAATTTGTGTATGTTTATATTGTTGTTTTATCTTTCATTAAAAGATGCAGAATCTCGTTGCTTTTGTAACTTTTGACTTCCACACTAACTAAAAAGGAAAATGCTGAGAAAGCTCCTACAGCCAGAGGGCTACAGTTTTGGTTGTGACCTTGAAGCCTGTCTCAGGGTTTCCAGGCAAGCTCAAATAATAAGGTGTCTGGAAACAGATTGAAAGTATTTCCCTTGGAAGCTAACCTGAGACCACTAGCCTGGTCTCTTTTCCTATGGAAGAATAACACAAACTGACCTACCCAATTTTCAAAGTTCTTTTGCAAGTTCTTTCTGCTTTGTTGTGAAGATGCATTTCTGTGTTTTGACAAGGAATATTTTTGTAATAATTAGATGTGAGTGTGACCTGCCAACTCAGGTACTGATTTTTTCCTTGAACCACAATTCTAAAAATACTTTAGCTCAATGTCTCTTAATTTTTGGTGGTTACATGTTCCTTCAAGAATACATTTGTCCCTCAATATCCATAAGATACTCAAATCCCTTATATAAAATGGCATAGTATTTGCATATATAACATACGTACATTTCTCTCATATATTTTAAATCATCTCTGGGTTAGTCAAGGTATTCAATGCAAGGTGAATACCATGTGAATAGTTGTTTTACTGTATTTTAAAATTTTTAATATTTTCCCCCCAATATGTTCCATCTGATATTAGTTGAATCAACAGATATAGAACCAGTGAATAGGCTCAGTGCCTGTAACACAGTGGTTACGGGGTTAGCCACATACACCGAGGCTGGCGGGTTCAAACTCAGCCCGGGCCAGCTAGACAACAGTGACAACTGCAACAAAAAACACCTGGGCATTGTGGCAGATGCCTGTAGTCCCAGCTACTTGAGAGGCTGAGGCAAGAGAATCGCTTACACCCAAGAGTTTGAGGTTGCTGTGAGCTGTGATGCCGTGCCACTCTACTGAGGGTGACATAGTGAGACTCTGTGTCAAAAAAAAAGAACCAGTGGATAAGGAGCACTGACAGCATGTGCTTACTTGGTGCTTGCCACCACATTAAGGGGTTTCTACGCCCATAAAATCCTCATATTTAACTCTCACAGCAGTTCTATAAAATTATTTCTGCAATTTTCAGAACATTAAAGCAGAGATTAAGTAACTTGTTTAAGGTCACCCACCCTGTGGAGAGTTGTAGGGGAGGGAAAGAAAAATACTTTCCTTCTGCCCCTTCAGGTTCTCAGCTGGGGTTCTATATCCAAAAACAGAACAACAACAGAAAAGCACACAAATGTATTTAATAAGAGTTTCACAAGACAAAGGAGCCTTCCTAAGGAAATGAAGACCTGAACAAAATGGTTAAACCTGAGTGGCTTTTTTTAGACTAGGTTTGATGAAGAGTTGAAGGTCATGGAAAAACGTGGTAGGAGTGAGGGGTATGAGCAAGAGCAATAGAGTGGGAGGCTTAGCGAGGCCTTTCGGTTCAGATTCTACTTGGAGTCCTGCCTTCTTCAGGGAGAAGGATGCACCTGTCTTCTGGGGGTAGATGGCCACCTCTCTCACGAGAGTATCATGAATTGATTGTGGAGAAAGTCATGGAGTCCATCCTCTATCTATTGTTTCTCAGATTCCTTCAGCTTAAAATATCCAATGTGCCAAGAAGCCATATTTGGGGATAGTATCGGGAACTCCATCAGCAAACAAAACCTAGGCCAGTGGTTCTCAACTTCCTAATGCCCTGGCCCTTTAATACAGTTCCCACAGGTCGTGACCCACAGGTTGAGAACCACTGACCTTGGCAATCTGATGGCAGGGCCCACCTACTACACCTTCCTGTTATACTACAAATGTCCTTTGGTAAAGTTATATGAAACTTCACCAGAAATACTCGTACTGGCTTTAGAACATTCATAAACTAACCTCTGTGGCTCATCCACAGACCCAAAATCCAAGTCCTGACTCACTCTAAGGGTCAGATCAGCGACAAAAAAGCTTTCCCAGCCAGGAGATGGGCCTTGCTTGTTTGCTTTTGCAAACACCAAAGCATTGCAGACTTTGGTTAGAAAAAAAGAGACTGAGTTTTTAATGCCTATTGATTACTATAGATAAATTTAAATCCTAAAAATGTTTACTCGTATGGGTGAGAAACTAACTAGTAGTGGAGGCTATTGGCTACTTAATACAACTTCTGTCACCAAATGGAAGAGACTTGATAGGAGAAATCTGTATATAGGGTGTAATCTAACTGTAAATAGTATGACATTTAAATATATGCTTGTGGTTTTTTTTTTAAGAATACATAAAGTGCATATAAAATTAAGTAGATTGACTTTTACTCTTAAAAACAATTATTTTGGAACAATCTTGACAACTGGCACTGAAGTTAAATTAAATCTCTAGTTAGTAAAAAGATTTAAAGGAAATCAATAACCCTGAGGGAAGTATATGGTATGTAAACAACGAGCCTTACACAAATATTATTTCAGTGATGATTTTTCATGAACTGTCATTCTTTTTAAGTCTATCCCTTCTGGCAATTCCAAATCATGGAAAAATTCATCCTTATTGGCCATTTCAAGCATAGTTAAGCTCCTAGTAAAAAAGTTATTCAGTTTCTTGGTCCAAGTACATAAAAGTTTTAAAAAATCGCCTAGTGATTCCATTTAATATAGTCTAGACAAGACTTGGACACTAAACAGTGGTATTTCATGTGAATTTCATAAAAAAGTTTTGGAGCTCTTTGCCAGTAACTCCAGTGAACCCATAGTAACCACCTGGCACCCACTCAAAGACCATTTGATCTGTAAGATATAGAATAAAAATCTCTCAAGTTACACTTGAATAAAATGGTTTTTTTAAGAAGTCTTTTTCTGCTTTAAGAATATCTGGAAAGTTATCCTCCGAAAACCCAGAGTTTCTACACGCATATTGCAAAACTATTTTCATCCTTTAAATTGCATTGATCCAATTCTTGCCTTGGTGATATTCACAATAATGGTTTCTGTGGATCTGCAAAGAAATTTCACTTGAATCAGAATAACAGAAATGTGGCCAGCAACTTTATCTAAGTTGTGTCTCAGCAGATACCAGGAAAACAAATGAAGCCATAAATCCTTTTCGCCTTCTTGTGAGCCTTGTGTGACTTGATCTGGCTCCTGAGGAATCACACCTGTGTCCCTGGTACTCCCGGTTGACTGATCACTTTTTTTTTTTTTTTTTTTGTAGAGACAGAGTCTCACTTTATCACCCTGGGTAGAGTGCCGTGGCGTCACACTGCTCACAGCAACCTCCAGCTCTTGGGCTTAAGCGATTCTCTTGCCTCAGCCTCCCTAGTAGCTGGG
>CAUYON010060493.1:0-10542 GCA_963573935.1 Arctocebus calabarensis
GGCTGAAGCAAGAGAATTGCTTAAGCCTAGGAGTTGGAGGTTGATGTGAGCTGTGATGCCACAACACTCTACTGAGGGCAAAAGCTTGAGGCTCTGTCTCAAATAAATAAATAAATAAATAAATAAATAAATAAATAAATAAATAAATAAAAGTATAAAGTACAATAAAAATTATAAAAATGTTACTGAAAGAGGAGTGTTAAATATCCAATTATGGTCAAATATTTGTTGATTTCTTTTTTATTGTTGTCGTTCAGTTTATACTTCATGCATTTTGAAGCACCATGAAGTACAGGTCAGGTAGGGTTGTTATGTCTTTTCGACGCAGTAACCACTTTGTCACAGTGTAATGTCCCTCTCTCTCCTTGTCCTGGCAGTATTCCTTTTCTCTGACACCTACTTTGATAATAATGTAACCACGTCAGTTTTACTTTGACTGGTCATTTCAATTTTCCCCATTCTTTTACTTTTAACCCATTTGTGTTTCAGTTTTTAAAGTGGATTTTCTACCTACAACATATATTTGGGTCTTGTTTTTTCAGTCCAAGCTAAGAATCTTGCCCTTGGGACTGAGCTTCTGCTGCCCCTGTGCTGCTCACAGGGTCTCTCTGGGGCCTGTCGCCCTTCTCCAGCCTGTCCCAGGAGCCCCTGCTAGAGGCCAGTGGTGAGGAGCTTGCAGGTGAGTCCAAACTCCCCTCATGGCCAGTGATCCCACTGACCCCAAACTGACACACTAGCCCACACTCGTTTTCAGGAATATGTTAAAGTTTTAGATAATTTCCATCTTCCCACCAGTCTGGCAGCCACCTCTTTTCCCCCTACTCTGCCAAAGGTGGAGCAGTATTTGCAGCTCATGTCTCCTCACAGGGCTCTGCAGGCCTTGGAATTTAGTTTACTTGGTCAGTTTCTGTTTTTTTTTTTTTTGCAGTTTTTGGCCGGGGTTGGGTTTGAACCCACCACCTCCGATATATGGGGCCAGCGCCCTACTCCATTGAGCCACAGGCACCACCCTACTTGGTTAGTTTCTGACTGCAGCTCTTTGATGGGCTCAAAGAAAAGTTATGATTTTGTAGACATGTTCCATTTTCTCATTGTCGGGGGAGCTATGTTCCTGAAGGCTTTCTGCACGCTCAGTGGAAGCAGAGGCCTCCTGGACGGTTTTCAGCAACAGAGTGGTGGTATCTGATGCCGCACGCTCCCTCTGGCTGCTCTGTGGGGAACCCTGTGAGTGTGAGGGCAGGAGGTGGGGGAGGGAGGACCCTGAGGAGGCTGGCAAGGTGGGTTGGTCCCAAGAGGATGGTGGTCTGGACTAGGGAAGTGCCAAAGGAGAAGGAGGGACTTGGAACATATTTGAAAAGTCAACTAAGAGGACTTGATGACTGGATTAGGGGAATGAGGGGAAGGGAGGAATTTATTTTTATTTATTTATTTTTTTTGAGACAGAGCCTCAAGCTGTCACTGTGGATAGAGTGCTGTGGCATCACAGCTCACAGCAACCTCCAATTCCTGGGCTCAAGCGAGTCTCCTGCCTCCACCTCCCAAGTAGCTGGGACCACAGGCACCCACCACAACGCCCAGACATTTTTTGGTTGCAGCTGTCATTATTGTTTGGTGGGCCCAGGCTGGATTCGAACCCACCAGCTCAGGTGTACGTGGCTGGTGCCTCAGCCTGTTGAGCCACAGGCGCCGAGCCAGAAGGGAGGAATTTAATAAACGTTCCTGCTCCTAGCAGGAAAACAGACCCAAGGAAAGATGGAGTGTTCTGAGCTCAGCTTTTGAAGTCATAGATCAGGTGGAGTCACCAAGTCGGCAGGTGTGACAGTCTTAGTGCTGGGGCTGGAGGGAACCACCTCAGAAAAGGATGTAGAAAGAAGAGGCTGCCTGTGACTGGCCGGGGACACTTGACACAGGACGGAGGAGGAAGGAAAACAAAGGAGAAAGAGAAGCAGTGGAGAGACTTTCATGATACACTGAAAGAAGATTTCAATCTAGGTTTGGTAGGAATCACCCAAACACTGATTTCATTCAGGGTAAACTTGAGATAATACAAATCCACTAACTCTTTTGATTATTAAGTGAATATGGCTTCCAATGATTTATGGACTCTTGGGCCCACGATCTATCATTGATGTCAAGGAAAGGTCCGTTACTGCCAAAGTCCAGGAACAACCTCAGACAAAGTTAAAAGGGCTCTAGAAAGAAATCCTGTTCTTGATCCCACAGGGTCAGAAGGAGCTCTGCATTTGGAGCTCAGTGACAGGCTTTCTCGAAGGTGCCTGCCGGGACGTCTTGCTGAAATTTCGGTAAGCTTTACAGATCTGTGCGACTGTCAGAATTTGTCAGAAAGCTGGTGCTGCACTTTAAATATTTGCCTCTCCTCCCTCTGAGGTCAGTCCCCAGGTCTGCGGGGCACTGGCCACATCGCACGGATTCCTTCTGCCCTGGTGTGTGTTATTGTGAAATCTACTGGTTCTTCAGAGGAGATACGCTCCGTTGAGTGAGAGAAATGTGGCTAAAGGAACATACTAATGAGGCTGATTAGATGACTTTATTGGTTGTGACCTTTCTGTTTAACTCTAGGAATGTGTTGGTTTTGCTTTTAAATCTCACATTTCTTTCATCTGGCCTCTGAATCACATGTAGACTTATGCAATATAACTAGATTTAAAAAGAAAAAATACTGGTGTGTTTAGATTTACTTTTCAGGCAATGAAGGACAATACCGTGACCCTCTCAAACATTCCGATGGCCCAAATGACGAGGCCAGCTGTAAGGAGGAGGGCGAGTTTCAGACAGAGAGCAACCGACACCCACAGTTCTACGTCTGGCCACCATGATAGGCCACCCCTTTCAATATACACCTGACACTGTGATCCAAGTATCTGTCAAGAAAGCCTTTATTTATTTATTTATTTCTCTCTCTCTCTCTCTTTTTTTTTTTTAACATTCAGTCTCTTGTAGAGACTGTCAAAAATTGCCAATGCCGACTATATTACAGGTCGTCACATTGGGGATAATGGGAAAAGCTTTGAATTAGCAATAATCATGCTTCAGATAAAGCTGCCAAGAAAGTCTTTAGAAAGGATTCTGCTGGACCGCAGGGCACTGCTCAGTTCCCAAATTGTCATTTCTTTCCTCCCCTAAGACACATAAGTTTGAAGTCTGTCCTGATCTTTAACCCTCTCCATGGTACCAAGAATGTCATTCACATTCAAGTAATTACTTTTAGTTCGTTCAGGCATTTTTGTCACTTTGGGTCATCCTAAGCATCTCTACCAACCCCAGGAATGGGCTACCATGACAGCCCCACACCTGCTGTGTCCTGAGATGGCCCTTCCCACCCTCCCTGCTCCTTCCTCCCCTGCCTGGGGCCAGGAGCCACACTGGCCGTGAGGCACCTGGAATGACGCTGGGAGGTGTTTTCTGTTTTTGCCCCTCTGCTGAGTCCAGTTGCATCACCCCTTCCCTTTGCACATTGCCTTTCTGGGCATTTTATTTTGTTTTGGTTTATTTGGTGGTGTTTTTATTACTCTCAGAGAGGGGCACAAATAATTAGAAGCAAGCTGTGATCACTAGCAAAATTAATCACCTGGTTCTACTTCTAAGTATGTTAACTGAAGACATTTAATACAATAGTCTGTGAAGTGAAAAGAAAAAAGTGTTTTGATCTTTACGGAACTCAGATGCCCTCCCTGTCTCTTCAGTGCTCCTTGCGTTTGGCCTGAATGATGGGGACACCTGTTGCTCACTCTGCAGCTGTGCAAATTCCTGAGGAGGCAGGAGAAAGGCTCTGTCTACAGTGGCGCCTTGCTCCCGCTCCTGCCTCTCTTGGGCACACTCAGGTTGCAGGTTGTGTGGCCATCTGTTAGGTGCTATATTTGTTTTGTGTTACGACAATGCAGACTTGAAATTTAGCCTCTTTTGGTGCACGCACACATTTGCATGTACACACGTACACACAAATACACAACCACTTACACAAGGCATGTGGCTGGGTTGCAAACTGAATGTGTTTGAGAAAATGGATTGGAAAAACATGGCACAGCAGAACAATTTCATATTTAGCCTTAGACATCGTCGTTGTATTAGAATTCTCCAGAGAAACAGAAGTAATGTGATGAGTGCTTAGAGAGAGATTCATTTTGAGGAATTGGCTCACATGCTTATGCAGACCACCAAGTCCAAAATCTGCAGTCCTGGTCTGAAAACTGTGAGGCTGGCGACAGAAGGAAGAGCCAGTGTTGCAGTCTGGTCTGAAGGAAGGCTGCCTGCTAGCGGGGTTCACTCCTCCTTGGGGGAGGTCAGCCTTTGTTCTGTTCAAGCCTCCAACTGATTGGATGAAGCCCATCCACACTATGGAGGGCAATCTGCTTTATTCAAAGTCCACTCATTAAAATGTTAATCTTATCCAAACATTCAGAGTAATATTAGAATTCATATCTGGGCACTGTGGCCCAGCCAAGGTGACATATAAAATTAACCTCCCACCCCTGGTTTTCAAAAGTCCTTTCCTGCTGCTCTGAGTTGCTCAACAATCCCAGTCTCACACTCTTCTCTTGCTCCCAACACCTGGTTATGTCGAATGCTGTGAAGCCTAGCAACTTCTTTTACTTGGTTAAATCTCCAGGGTCTCATCTTCCATTCCAAGGGGCTCATCAAGGTGTTTTCCTGAACAAAGATAATTTCCTCCCTGAGAGTACTGAGGCCATCCGTTAAGACAACCATTTTCCCCACTCTTTTTCATCTCTGAAAATGCTGTCAATGTAATGAGAATTTAAAAATCTGTTAGGAAGCCCTGTTTTAAAGAAACTGGATGGGCAGCATCTGTGGCTCATCAAGTAGGGCGCCGGCCCCATATACCCAAGGTGGCGGGTTCAAACTTGGCCATGGCCAAACTGCAAAACAGAAAAATAGCCGGGCATTGTGGCAGGCACCCGTAGTCCCAGCTACTCGGGAGGCTGAGGCAAGAGAATTGCCTAAGCCCAGGAGTTGGAGGTAGCTGTGACCTGTGTGATGCCACGGCACTCCACTGAGGGCGATAAAGTGAGGCTCTGTCTCTACAAAAAAAAAAAAAAAGAAAGAAACTAGATTAATAATCAGATACATTGAATAAAATTATGAAAATTTACATTATAAGAGGACTAACTGCAAAACATCCACCAAAAAAGAAAATTTCCTTGTGCTTTTAAATTAAAATAATATGGTAGCTGGGCACGGTGGCTCACGCCTGTAATCCCAGCTGGGGAGGCTGAGGCGGGTGGATTGCTTGAGCTCACAGGGTTGAGACCAGCCTGAGCCAGAGCAAGACCTCATCTCTGAATCGTAAGAGAACCTCAGCATTGTGCGGTATAAGAGGTTGTGTTAGCGTTTCAGGGCTCTACATTTGGCGAGGTGCCCATACCCAGTGGTTAGGGCACTGGCCACCTGCACTGGGGCTGGTGGGTTCGAACCCAGCCCGGGCCTGCTAAACAGCAATGACAATAACAAAAAACCCAGTCGGGCATTGTAGCGGCCTATAGTCCCAGCTATAGTCCTCATGCCCAAGAGTCTGAGGTTGCTGTGAGGTGTGATGCCATGTTACTCTACCAAGGGTGACATAGTAAAACTCTGTCTCAAAAAAAAAAAAAAAAAGGTGTGTAAAGTTGACTCACCTGGAATTTTCAGGAGCACATCAATAAGGAAAAGGGAAAGGCACAAATACACTTCGCTCCTTCCCAAGCCTGGAGCGGCTGAGAAAAGTACTTAGAAGCTGATTTAGGACAGGGAAGCTTTTTTTTTTTAATTTCATTTTTAAAAAATTTTTATTTATTTATTTATTTATTGAGACAGAGTCTTAGTATGTCGCCCGCGGCAGAGTGTCGTGGCATCAAAGCTCACAGAAAACTTAAACTCTTGGGCTTAAGTGATTCTCCTGGCTCAGCCTCCCAAGTAGCTGGGACTACAGGCACTGGCCACAATGCCTGGCTATTCTTTGGCTGCAGTTGTCATTGCTGCTTGGCAGGCCTGGGCTGGATTAGAACCCGTCAGCTCCAGTGCATGTGACTGGCGCCCCAGCCGCTGAGCTACCGGCGCCGAGCCCCGTTTATTTATTTAGATCATAATGGCTAATATTTTTGAGTGTGTGCTGTATGGCTTGACCTTGTGTTAACCACAATATGTGATGCATCTGACTTGATCTTTGCAAAGCACTCTCATTAGGTATTCTTTTAGGCTTCATTTTACAGATGAGGAAATACAAGTTTGACTACTGCTCTCAAGGTCACACAGCTATTTAATCCTAACATTGGGATTTGCATCCAAGAGTATCTGACACCAAACTACCAACTTTTAGCCTGTAGGTCAGGCCGTCTCTGATCATGTACTTGATATTCTTCTGGGTAGGAACCTGTAGCATACTATTAGTTTTGCAAAATCTTAGCGATTTGATCACATTACAAAGTGGCCACTTGCTAGCCATTTTACAATAGACCTGAGAACTCTTTTTCTCAGTTCCTTTTTGCAAATCAGGTTTAACTATACAAGAGGGAGGCCCTGGGGAAACCTCAGCTCCTTCCAGCTCTGGGCTGAAGACAGTCATGGAACAAGATTCTGACTCATTCTTTGGTGGTACATCTTGGGGCTGATGGAAGTGTGAACATGCCGTTGTCCCACCGTGGAGGCCGAGCACTACCACCTCCTTCCACCTCTCAGGAGGTGTTATCTTCCTTGCTCTGAATGACTTTTAGAAAAAAGTCACTCTCTGAGAAGTTACTCCAGAACCTTAGAATTATCAAAGACAGAAAAAGCAGAAGAAAAAGTAAGGCATAACAATAAAAAGAACATCCTGAATTTCTTCTGGGCAGGACTGGGGAGAGGATCCTTGACATCTGTAGTGCGGAGAAAAGGGGGAATTGCTGCTTGCTGTCTCTCCTGCCAAAGGAATGCCACAGATCTGTCTCCGCTTGAGCTTTTGGGGAGACCAGAAGGAGATGACTCTGTAACGTCTTGTATCTGGATGGCATCTGTTTTCAGTTGAACCCCAGGCTGGTAGTGAATTATCCCACTGGGAAGGTTGAGTCAGCCCTCCCCACCCTGGGTTTGGGACACTGGCCATTACAGGGGTGAGGACCCTGACACCTGGACTGACATAGGCTGTGCCACCAGCAGCATGATGCCACCTCTGACCAATGAGCCAGGCAGCCAGAGACGTACAGACACACAGGGCAAGATAACCTTGAACTTGGCACTTGAGAGACTCCGACCAAGCCTAAGCACAGCCTAGCGTCCATGAATGCTGCTGCCTCCCTGATGTTGTAGCAGACACCCCGGCTCAAGGGAGGGGTGAGGACGCAGCTGGACGGTGACACTCCCTCTCCACGCAGACACGAGGGAGGGAGGATAATTGCCTTGTGGTCCTAACTTCCATTGTAAGAATTCCTCCTAATTGTTTCTCTCCCTTGTTACCCGAGTAATATGCATTGGTGGGGAAGAAAAGAAAGAGAAGAAGAAAAGTATCAAAGAAAAGAAAGGCCAGCGAGCAGCCTGGAGGAGCTGAAGCTATGTGGGTCTCAGTGTTGAGAGGACCCCACCCGACGTTAGAGTAAGGGTTCCATTCCCCAAATGGACAAAACCCCTGTAAGCAGCCCCCTACAGGATTCTGCCTTCATCATGCTTCTTTCTTTCTGGGTATACTATTCATCTTAGTTTCCCCAGAAAATACACCTGCTGTGAGGGCTTTAGAAGCGTGGTGTTCAGGCAGGAAACAATTCTGTACAAGCCAGGATAAGCAATGAAGAATGACACAAAAACAACAACCTTGGAGGATATAGGAGACTGAAGAGAAGAAATTCATATCCTGGGAATGGAAGATGGAAAGGAAGAAGTGGTGAAGGGCGTGCGTTTAAGGTTGGAAGTGAAGTCCCAATATCATACGCTGCTTTGATATCTGACGCCACAAGGGCCCCAGCTGGCCTGATCACAGGTGCCCTCCCGACCCAGTTCTCTCTAGCCTGTGGAATTATTTAAACAAGCCAATGTCACCTGTCCGTGGCACCCACCCCCTGGATGCCCCACGGCCTGCCTCGCACAGCCCTGCTGTCCACTCCGTCCCCCACCTGCATCTCCTCTGCAGCCCTGCAGGGCTGTGGCCGCCTCCTTCCCTGGGCTGTGAATGTCGGTGACTAATAGGCTGCTGTGGTCTCATCTGTCCCCTGTCGGGTGAGTTCAACCATCCCCAGAACCTTAGGGCGGGACCCCTCTCTCACCGGCGGGGCGAAAAGGAGGTGATTAAAACAGGGTGCAGTGCTGTGTAAGCAGCCGGGCCTCGGGCGCAGCTTCGTCTCCGCGGCCTTCACCTCGGGGTCTTCCAGGCACGAAACAGAAACCCGTTAGCGCTGACTGAGTCGCTTCTGTCCGCCTGGACTTCCTTACATCTTCTCCTTTGTTGAGCGATGTCAACTATCCAGGGCTTTCATTTCAGGGGTTCTCCGCTGCGTCAAAGCAGCCACCCGCCCCAGTGCAGCTGCGGGGGCCACAGGGTGGCAGCTGGAAGGGGCAGGGGGCGCGGCCGGGCTTCAGGGTCCCGGCAACAGAAGGGTGCGTGGAGATCACGGGAGGACGGCAGCTCGTTATCTCCCAGCCTTCCTATTTCTTTGTTAGTTAGGTTTTTCCACATTAAATGTGTAAAAGGCCATGATCACAAGCATACTTTTGAGTTCGAGGCATATTTGAGTTAATTCAGAACAGGCTTTTTATATCCAAAGGGGTAAATAAAATGAAAGGCTAGGAAAACAAGCTACTGAGATTATCTTCCCTTCAGGAACCAGAGGAATGAGAGTAAATAACTTCATTGAAGAAGAAAGTGTCCTCTCTGCGCGTAGGGATCATTATTCCTATCTGTCCTTTCAAAACCTTTGTTTCATAATAGCACCAGTTCATACTTTTTTTTCAGGGGGGTGTCCCTCTTTGTTCCCAGTAGGTAGCATCAACTTAATATGTGCCCACCACACACCAGGCTAATTTTTGGTTGCAGTTGTCATCGTTGTTTAGCAGGCCTGGGCTGGGCTTAAACCTACCAGCTTTGGTGTATGTGGCTGGCGCCCTACTCACTGAGCTACAGGCGCTGAACCAATTCACTTTATTAATTTGTGAATTTTGTTTTCTCAAACTGGCCAAGAAATTTGGACTCCTCACCTTTGTAGGATGATACACCTGGCTATTCTTCTGAACACAGTCTTCATTCACCTTGCAGTGGAACAATGTCTTTTTCTTTGTATCTTTATCATTACTTAATATTAATTATATTTATGATCATGATTCTAATTCACGTGCATTATTTACATTTTGAAAAATAAAGTATAAAGAAAATGAATATACTTGTTTTGTTTCTGTTGATATGGTGAATCACATTTGTGGTTTTGCGTATGTTAACCATCCTTGCACCCCTGGGATGACGATGGCTTGGTCATGATGGATTATCTCTTTGATGCGCTGCTGTATTTGGGTATTTTTTTTATTTTTTTGTTTTAACTTTAACTGTACTCAAATTAATATGAAGGTACAATATTTAGGTTACATTGTTTCACTTCCAGAGTAAAGTTCCATTTGTAGAAGAGCCCCTCACCCAGGGGGTGTGTTATGCAACCTCACAATGTGCATATTAGGTGAGATCCCGCCTCCTGCCCTCCCTCCCTCTGCCATACATCCTCCTCCTCCCCCCCCACACTGCCCTCTACCCCTGAAATGGACTATAATAGTGTTTTATTGTCCTTAGGAGCATGTAAATGTTTATATATTGATTTTCATATTATTATGGAGTACATTTGATATTTATTTTTCCATTCTTGCAATACTTTACTAAGAAGAATTTTTTTGCATCGAAATATTAAGTAATATTAATAATAATGCAAAGAAAGTAACATTCACATTGTCAAATAAGAGTATGTCTATTATAGAGTGGTTTAACTCTGAGGCTCAGTATGGTGTCATCAGTTAACTTCTTTTTTTTTTTTTTTTTTTGAGACAGAGCCTCAAGCTGTCACCCTGGGTAGAGTGCCGTGGCATCACAGCTCACAGCAACCTCAAATTCCTGGGCTCAAGCGAGTCTCTTGCCTCTGCATCCCAAGTAGCTGGGACTACAGGTGCCCACCACAACTCCCGGCCATTTTCTGGTTGCAGCCGTCATTGTTGTTTGGCGAGCCCTGGGGCTGGATTTGAACCCACCAGCTCAGGTGTACGTGGCTGGCGCCTTAGCCCGTTGAGCCACAGGCGCCAAGCCATCAGTTAACTTCTTATTTTTTTTCCAAAGTCTCAAAATATAGACAACTAATATTTATAAATAAAAGTAAAAGATAATTTAAAAAAACAGATCATGCCAAATCTTATAGACAATGGAAAAAGAAGAAATATTTCAAAGTCATTCTACTTAATCTGGATATACCTGATATTAAAATTGGAGAAAATATATTGTTATAAAGGGAAATCACAAACATATTTCACTTATAAATGAGGATGCAATATCCTAAGAAGAATGTATTTCCATTCCAACCAGGTAAATGTAAAAGA
>CAUYON010060494.1:0-35870 GCA_963573935.1 Arctocebus calabarensis
TGGCAAAGCAAGCCTGTACAAAAGTGGAACGTGGCTGGTTACAGGGCAGAGTTACAGTCAGGTAGTTGGCTCAGGGGGTTGCTGCGTGGTGGCTCAAGGGGGTAACTCAGTAACCATGGGGACAACTTGGAAAGCCCAGTACTTGGGAAACTCTGCTTGAGTGAGTTTCCACCATTGTTTCAACCTGGCCAGGGGGGTCAGAGAACTCAGAGAACTTCCTTGTCAGAAACCTGTTCTCAGAATTAATCCAAGGGGGGTGGCCATGCTGGGGACCCAGGCTGAGAGAGACTCAGGTCTTTTGGGGGGCTATTGGCTTACAACAAAAATGTGGAAGGAAGCAAGACTTCCCAATCTCCTTTGTGAAGAATGTACATTTCACTTTTAGAAGTTATGTTTATCAATTTGCACAATTTTTAAAAAATAGCATAACATATATTAACACACATGTATGATATACACACAAAAGTAATAGTTAATGTACATATTCAGTTCAGAGATCAATGAGATCTTTCCACCTGCTCAGCTCTCCTGGGCCTTTCCGCAGACCTCTCTCACTGGTCACAGACTCTTATTTTTATGTAAGAGTGTATATACGTAAGAATGTATATATTCTGTTTTTTACATGCAATTGAATACTTTTAATTGCATTTCATTTTTGGTTTTTATTCTAGTGGTATATTACAGAAAGCAAGCATTAGTTCCTTGTTATTTAGAAAAGAAAAGAAAAATAAATGAACAAATTCCATAATAAGCATTTGCTGATGTGTCAAAGCCAGCCTCAATTTCTGACAGTCACCTGGGAAGAAAAGAGGCTCTGGAACTTATAACCCAGTAGCGTCACAAACTTTTGCTATCAGAATCCCTCCTGGCATTTACGGGGATCCAGAAATGGAGGCTTTAAAAATTATTATTAGGTAAGAGTTGGCTAGAGAAAATGAAGCATTTCCTTGGCCAAAAATAGAGCTGAACTCTGCTTGTTCCTGTTGCCAGCATTAAACTGCATATCTGTTCCCCATATCTGAAGAGCCCTATGTAAGCAAAGACGTCCAGGGTTTGGCGAGATCCAGATAGCCCGGCTGATTCATCCCATCTGGAGAATGTGATGCACTATTTATCACTGCTCTAGGCGCACCCCGCTCTGCCCAACATCATAAATATTAAGCAAGTGCTGTATACGTACGTAATTTTCAGAATTGATCGGCCAACTTAAAAGCTTGCCTCCCCAACAAAGGAAAATGGAGCACTTGGTGCAAGGGTTAAATACACAGTTTAAATGACCATTGTGCATTATAAACCTGTTGTAAAGTGATCAGAGTTTTGAGGGGATGTGCCAGATAGCACAGTCAGGGAGGTAAGTCTTGATTTCTGGCATTAAAAAAAAAAAATCTGATCCTTGAATTAACTTAAAAAAAATGGGATGGTCTTAGTTTGGATTTCTGTCTCGGCAGAATATAATTTTCTCCCTCCTACACTCTACTTCTTAACTCAAAATTTAGAACATATTAAATATGCAAGCTTAAAAGATTCTTTCCTTGACTAAATAATTTATCCAAATCTAGCAAACTGTTAAATGACAGAAAAAAATGCACACACACTCTCTGTCACTCTCTCTCACAAACACACACACACACACAAATCTTGGCTATTTGAGGTAGGGACCATTGAAGAATGCAAAAACCTAGCAGAGTATTATGAAACTAATTTGGACAGAATAAGTGTTTTACAACAGTAATTTACCAAGCATATGTAAACGCATTTTCTAAAACACATTTTTGAAATATGCTTAGCAGGGAGTTGAAGTTGTCAGGCCCCTCCAGTGGGGACAAAGTAATGTGCCCTACATTTTGTTCCAAGGAGGGTACAGATGGGGAGCTGGATGTCCTGTTTCAGGTAATAAAAAGAGGTGGGGGATATGCCAGTTCTGACAAGTAAGTTGAACTCATCCTAGAAAAAGTGCTATGTCCCTGACTGCTGAATGTCACTGCGGTCACCTTCAAAATGCTCCCCTTGGGAAGCTGTGCACCAATGCCAGCCCCTAGTCCACCCTTCAGAGCAATTTTAGAACTCTCTCTGGAATGGCCATCAGAGCTGTCATCACAGGAAGGTCTGACAATTAAGTATGCAAACTTGCCACCGTGTGCTTACCTTGGTCGCACAGTGAAAACAGCTCGGTAAGGGTTCATGACCTTGGTGTTCAGTGTCTCCCAGCTGTGTTCCTGTCAACGTGGGTGGTGTCTTACTGAGTGTCTCTGTGTGCCACACAATGATAGCTCTGATGGCCATTCCAGGAAAAAGAGTTCCAAAATTGCTTTGAAGGATGGCCTAGGTCCTGCCATCGGTGCCTCGCTTCCCAAGGGGAGTATTTTAAAGCCAACCGTAGCAATTTCAGTCACGAGACACGTAGCACTTTTTCTAGGATGAGTTCGTGAACTTAATTGTCAGGGCTCATACAAGTCCCCCCAAAACAACGTTTGGACTTCAGAGGCATGCTGTGTTCTGAAGCTGTCCCAGTAGTTGAACACATCTGTCATTTCAGCATATCCAGTGGCTCCACAGTGCCTGCCAGGATATCGGCCACTGGGCAGGAGGTTGGCAAATGTTTTGACTTCAAAGTTCAGCCTCCGTGGGTTTTTTTGTCTATGGCATTCCTTTCTACCAGGGTTGTCATCTGAAGGTTTATAAAATGATGGTGTTCTCTCTAGTGGAAGGTTAAAATCTCCTAGTTATTTCAGGAGTTGTGAGCAGGTCAAAGTCAAGAAGAGAAACCCTTCCCCAGGTCTGACTAAGGTGCAGTGGTGCAAACTGTGCCTAGCTTTTCATCCTCATAAAACAATCTCTTAAGTGCAGAGAAGCCCAGCTGCCCCGTGAATTATGACCATCGTTTCCTACAGTGAGTCCAGAATTGCTTTTCCCTTTGTGCCTGCTGTACAAAACCAGGCCGGGGGCCCAAGTGCGCATCTGTCATCACTGTGATGCTAATGGTTGCCGTTGGTTCGTTAAGATGGTATTTCTCAATTCTTCCTTGCCAAAGGAAGCGAGGAGACAGTCAAATGGCACTGTCCCTGGGCGGTTGATTGAAAATACCAGCAAATGCGTTCTCAGGCCCAGTGTACATGTCTCTAGTGTAACAGGGCTTCGAACGGGGGGGACCCACAAGGCTGCAGAATGCTGCCTGCGAGGTCTCTCTAGCTTCAGACTCTACTCTCTCCGGTCTTCTTGACTCTAGATTTTTCTTGGCAGAAGGCTGAATTCTCCCAGCCAGCACTCTGCTAGTGGACAGCGGAACCCCGGGCCAGGCTGCACAACTGAGCGCTGGCTGCACCACTTAACAACTCGTAGTGGAAGTGAAATGGCAGTGGCTATGGTGCTGGGAGGACTGTAGGGTGAATACCTGGACGGAACTGGTAAGAGTGCAGAAAGTTAGTACTATTATTCATTAGCTCGCCTCAGCGCCCTCCTGGGAGCCGGAAGACACAGTCAGCAAATCATAGCTCGCGTGAATCAGTTAGTTAAGCCACCTCCAGGCCCCTGCATGAGCCCTTAGGGTGTGGACAAAGACATTTTGGGTAAGGCAGGGGTAAGAGAGGTCCAGAGACGGGGTCTGTGCGGGGAGCCAGTGTGGGGGGAATGGGAACTTCTCATCAGCCTAGTTCTAGAAAGAGCAAATTATCTGTGAGGGAGAAAGGGACATTAGTGGTAATTGGGACCATTAGATGTGGGGACAGTGTTCATATCATCCAATTTGATCCTGAAGCAATCTCATAAGATAGGAAAAGTGTCATTTTCTGGATACAGAGACAGGCCTAAGTGGCTCCCAGCCGGGGTGGGGTGGGGCTGGCATCTGAACTGTCACCCACCTGGATCCATTTACATCTGCTCTGCGTCCTTCCCTCGTCATAGGCCAGAGGAGCCTCAGGGACTCAGCTGTGCCTTTGAAAGCAAAAAGGGTTTGTGTGTGGCAGCCTTTAATCAGAGGACCCATAGCTGTCCCTGAAGGCCCCATTACCAAATCTCTCTTCAAGCTGCCACCTTCAGCCAACCCCGTCCTTGGCAAGTCATGGAGGTGATGCCAAACTCTCCCCAAAATCCATGTCAAAGATGAGGCAGCCTCGTCTGGAGCCTTCTGCGTTCAAGCCGATCCCCCTGCTTAGAATCTCCCTGGGATGACTGGGAAGGAATCATATCACCCGGCCCTCATGGGCTTGGCACAGGGCTCTGCCCTTCCTCCCTGGGCTCAGCTCCTCCTCCCTTACCTGGTGGCATCCACAGCTCACGGTGCAGAACTCAGGTTCAGTGGGGCTGGGACGCCTGCCTGCCGCCATCACAGGGCTAGTAAGCACTGGACGTCCATGTAGGAAATGGCCACTTCCCCAGCACAGCCTGGATCAGTGCGGGTGACTTCAATTAAGGAAAACCTTAATGAGTGAGTCTCAATGTGCCCCTGTGGCCACATGTCCCAGAACACACTATTGTTCCCATGTTAGGACAGTTTCCTCAGGCGTTTTCTACTTCTCATCCTCTGAAAGAAATAACAAATGTGTCACTCACATCATTGCAATATTCCCTAAGAAAATCAAGACATTTCGCTTGTAGGGATTGTGGGGAGATAAATGAAAAATGGATGAGGTTACAGAATGCTCACAAAACAAGCACTCTACCTGCCTGAAACCATCCATGTTGAGAATTCCAGCCTGGCCAACTTTTCCTCCATTGTTAAAACAATCCAGGGAGACAGTAGATGATTTGTGTCTCAGGGTCCTTGAGCCTTAAATACAGGTACATGCAGGACCAGGGGGAAAGGACCGCAGAGGGCGAGAGGGCAGTCAGGTCTCAGAGCTGGAGATCAGCTAGTCGGCAAAAAGGTTTCTCCATCACCTGTTGTGTAAACACAAATTAGATCTCTGTTCATTTATGTGTTGAAAGATTAATATCAAGGTCCTACACTGGACATCACAGCGAGCTGGGGGAGCACACACAGGCATTGTTATAATGCGAGGTGACAGGGGCTGCACCAGAGGGGTGGAGTTGATGCTGCAGAGCACCCACACCCCGGAGACAGCTTGGAGCTAACATCCCAAGGACAGGTGCAGCCCCAGGACAAGAAGGGGATTCAAGAAGGCTTCTGCAAAAACACACAATGAACAGACCGTCAGAGCGTGCTGTGCTGGAGGGGAAGTGGCGAAGGCAGATGTCAGTGTTTGCAGAGACCTGCAGCAGCTAAGAGCTGCTCCCTGCACAGGTGGGAGAATAGGGCCCCCTCGGAAGAGGCAGGTGCCGGTCCAGTTGGTGCGCCAGGCAGCAGGGCACACGGTTCCTGCCATAGGCAAAATCCAGACCTGTAGCAAGGACTTTTTGCCTGTGATAATTCATGGTCAGGTTCAGGGTGGCACAGGATCAGGGAAAGAGAATGTCCAAGTGGGTTTTCAACACTTTTATTGCAGAAAAACTGAGTGGGAATGGCTTGATGTAGATAGAAACACACCACATAACAACGTTCCTGTAGGTATCTCAGGTAGCGAAGGCTACAGCCCTTTGTGTCTTTGCCCTTGAGTCAAAGCCCATTCTTTTCATTCTGTGTGGCAGCAGAGTGTTCAGTGAGGGCCTCCTGCAAGAACAAAGTGCTCTCAGCACAGGGGGACACAGAAGAGCCCCCTCAAACTCCCCACGCCCTGGGACATGCGCCTGTAGGATGCCACCTTCACACAGCCAGAAGAGCTGTCTGACCCCATGCGCAGGTGTTCAAATGCAGAACGACTCCAGGGTGTGCTGTCCCCACCCTGAAGGTCACTGATCTCTTCCCCAGGACTGTCCGTAAGGCCAGAGGGAGGGAGGGAAGTTGGCAGGACCACACACACTCGTGCCCAGGAGTAATCGCCAAGCCTTCAAATAAGAGCAGCTGCATTTGCTGGCCTGCTCTGCCCTCCCCCTCCAGGGAGGACATCTCTGTTTCCACCGTCTTGTGTGCATGTGGCACTTTTGGATATTAAGATATGACATCCCTGTGACTGGTATCCACACCCTCCCCTCTAGTGGAAGTGAATCTCTTGCAATCATAGGAGGAGGCTGAGTGGGGAGCTTCACGCGCTCCCAGCACAAGAATGTCGTTTGTAGGTGGGCGAGAGAGTATAGGCACGGCTGGAAATCAAAGGACGGACAGACGGCAGCACCTTCCCGGCCATGGGGCTGTATGTCCAGACAGAGCTGCTGTGCTCTCTCCTTACAGCCAACGCGAGGGGCGAGTAAATGGGAAGATAGTCTGTGAGATTTACCGGCTTCCTCCCTTGTCGCCCATTCCATTGTGCCCTAAGTGGCAGTTCTCATGAAGCCCCCAAGGACAGTTAGCTGGACACACTCAGAGTTCTGCAGGCACAGCCACTAATGAGGAACAAAGTCACTGTTTATCTGAGCTGCTGACACAGCCCGCAGAGGCTATCAGGACATTTAACGCATTTCAAATATGTGTTTAAGTTCAAAATGACAGGGGTTTCAAAACCAAAAGCTTTCTGAAAATTCTAGCAACCCAATTTACCTGCCAAAGCATTAAGCCAGTATCTATTTTACATCAGACCATTTGAAATGGAGATTTGAGAAACGCACTCTGTCTGTGGGGCCTCCAGGAAAAGACTGAACCCTGGCAGATTCCTGTGACCTCAAAGGACTTTGCTGCAGAGTCCCCTCTCGGGGCCTGGCTCATCACAGGGGTCACTAGATATGGCGGCTGAAAGAGCAGTGGGTGGCCAGATGGACAATGGCTGCTCCAATGTGCAGAGCAGAGAGCGACTTGTGCCTTGTGTCACATGCCCCGTGTCCGCTTCTAATTGACATCGTGAGCAAACCATTTAAGCTCCAGGGTTTAAGGTTCCTCATCCGAAGCTGGGGTAAAGCTACTCATAGTCTGTTCCAAGGCTGGGGGTCCTTGTGTGCAGAAGCAGCTTAGCAAATCTTGGGCCTTGAAACTTAAGGGAGAGGTAAGGAGCCTGGGTCATATCAAGTGGACAGGTAAAGCCAGAGGGCAGTGGGGTGGCTGCCTGGCCTGTGAGTGGCTCCGAAATTAAACCAAACCAAAAGCACTAGGACCAGGGTCTTTAAGCCAGGCCTGGTCTTCACACAGGAGAGAAATAGGCCTCATCCCCCCGGTTGGTCATGGGTACAGAGAAGCCACCTTTCCCCATGTTACCTGCAGCCTCCCTGCTCAGGAGTTTGGCCTGTGGACCCACGTCTGGCATCTGCTCAGAGGGAAATGCAGCATCTCAGCCCCATGCAGGCAGGCTGAGTGAGAATCTGCATTCTAACGAGACCCCCAGATAGTTCATTTGTACTTTGAGAAGAAACACTGGCCAAGCCCACCTCACGTCTCCCTGGGTCACGGGGCTCATTGATTAGCTAAGGGGGGAAGGGCTCTTGGGGGGAATTTTCTTAATATTAGGCCAAATTCTTTTAATTGGCCGACAGAACAACAAAATAATCTGTCTCACTCTAGACACCTATGGCCTTTTTTTAAGGGACAGCAAAAGAATGTGGTCATAGGCCCAGGGAGCAGGTGCATTTACTGGCCTTTCTCTTCCTCTCCCAGAAGTTCGAGATTCTGTAAGAAGAAGCCCGGCTGGCAGCTGGGGACCCCATGGGGGCCATCGATACACAGCTAACTCAGTGTGGAGAAAGACAGAAAAATTCACAGCTCCAGGAAGGGAGGGAAAGGGCACGCTCTGGTTCACCCCCCATAGACATGCCTGTGGCCCCTAAATTCACCTGCAGTTTTTGGTATCTACAGATCTTTTTGCAAAGTTCCTATAAGATGCCCTTCTGGAAGAGCAGTGGGTAGTTACCCCAGTTTGAGAATACAGAGACCAGCATGTGGCCATGTGACAGCCCTAAGGTAGGGTCTGGGAAGGATAGAGGCACGCAGAAGGGCCAGTTTCAGGAGTCAAGTTTACCCTTGGTCCAGGAACCAGGGCAGGGCCTTCAGGGCTCCCAGCTTTGAGGAGGGATAAAGGAATTAGTGGCCAAGTACATGGAGATTCCCACATGTTCATTTTCTCCTGTAGGAAGGAGGAAGGGTCTCTGAGGACCCGCTCTTTTAGGAAGGGGCGGTTGGGAGAGCCTCCCTTTCCAATGGCAGATCAACTGGCAGCACTCTGTCCTGCGTGTCAGTACCAGGTTCCCCAAGGGGCCAAGTCCTAGGAGAGAGACAGAGCTTGTCTCATTCACAGGATTTGTCCTGCACATGGGTATGTTTTCAGTTTCAAGGTTTTGTAGTGGTGTTTCTTTTCCAAATTACAGACCTCACATATGTGTTAAAGGTTAAACTCAATCTGCTGTAGTGATTTAAACATGGGAATGAAACCTCTCTGAAAGAGAAAAATGGAACTGGTCCAAGGAAACAACTGAACATAGGAGATTTCTTTGAATTCTGGTTGGATAGTCCACATTTAGGCAGTTTCACTCCCACAAACTGCAAGTAAAATGCTTACTTTGTCTGATTTTAGACATCAACCTCCACCTTAAGGAAATTTTTTTTTTCATTTTATAAAAAGTTCTCAAATCACCTACTGGTAGATAGTCCTTAGAATACTATTTGGCAAAGGCAGGAAGGTAAGCAGATAAAGGACAGGGCTGCTCCCCCACTGCAGGGGTGGTTTGACCAGGACTCTGCTGTGGGGACGTCACCTGTTAGGTGAGGATGGTCCGTGGACTTGCAAATATTGGTCTGCATGGAATTCCTAATTATTTGACCCACAAAAAAGGGAGGAATGGGATCAATAGAAATTCAAATTTCAAGTGTGAAGAGCTTTTGTCTACTATAAATGACGCATTTCTGAGATGTTGCCATAAACGCAGGACAATGAAAATCAGTTTATGAGCATTGTAAATATGCTGAGTTCTTTAGGAGGTTGGGTAGACCTGTTCTCAACAAAGTTACATTTTCCAAAAGAAAGTAAAAGCCAGTAAGCTATAAAAAGACATAGTGTTGTGTGGGGGTGTGTGTGTATCTCCAGCTGGCATTTGCTCATCCAGGCTGATGTCAGTGAGAAGATGCCGGTTAGAAACGGAGGCAAAGGCCACGCCTTCCATGGGACTGAGGTCCCGCTGTGTCCTCCATTGGTCCTCTTTCCTTCTTCTCTGCTCAGGATAGAGCAGCTGAAGAGCCCTGCTGTGGCCACAAAGGAAGAAGAGACAGAGGGGCCACAGGTGCTCATGATGTGCAGTGCTGAGGGCCAGAGGCCACGGGGTTCGGCAAATATCTTGGGCATTGGTGGGAAGGGGGCTGTAGTGATTCTGTTACACCCGAATTCCACCACTGAGACACACGTGTAAAAACAAAGGAGTGACTTTATTCAAGCATATGCTCAGGCATGCCTCCGACAGCCCTTGCACAGAGGACAACCACAAGGTGGAAATGAAAGTAGGTTTTATACTCTTTGGCATGACGCATTTTGGGTTGAAATAAATCATGGGGGTAACCTTTTCAAGGTAAACCAGGGGTCGAGTTGGGGGATTGGCCCACGCAGGGACTGAGGTAACTTAGGAGGTTCCTAATTGGTTGGCTCTACCCAGAACTGGGGCTGTGAGAACAAAAGAGCGTGTGGTGGATTGGTTGGCTCTACCGGTAACTGACCCTGCCTGGGGGCTATAATACTGGGGAGGGTGGTTTCCTGCCAGGCTTTCCAGAGCCCTCCCAGAGTTGGCTGCGGCACTCTGCCATGGTGGAAATACGTCTGGCAATGGCTGGTCGCCAGCCAGGGAGGCGGTCCCCCGCCAACCCCACCAATTTACCTCTTAACAGTTTCATGCCCTCTTGAACCCTCTCTTCAAAGTTCTTTTCAACCTTCCCTTACAGTACTTGTTAACTATCGGTCCTGTGCCAGTATTTAGCTTTAGATGGAGTTTACCACCTGATTTGGGCTGCATTCCCAAGCAAACCGACTCGGGGAAGACCCAGGGAGTGGGTCTTCCATACACCACATTTCCCACGCCCCACCACAGGGCAGGGATTCAGCATTGGGCTCTTCATTCCCTCCTTGAGTTTGAGGGTGGCTGGGCCTAATCATGGGCCCAGTGGTGTTTCTTGTTCTATGGGCTGGTACTGGGATTTTAGAACTAAGAGTCGTACTTGTTGACTTGTTCTTTGATGAAGGACACTAATTTGTTTTGGATACAGGGGCCAAAAGTTAGGAAGAGGAGGAGAAGAACTATAGGGTCAATGAGGGCAGAAATTAAAGGAGTTAACCATGGGGACCAATTAAATGTGGACTCATACCAGGAAGTCTGCTGTTGTTTTTCTAGTTCCCTCTCTCTCAACCTTCTGCGTAGTTGGGACATAGAGTCTCTTATTACTCCTGAATGGTTGGTATAGAAACAACATTGTTCTCCTTATGCTGCACATAGGACTTCTCGTTGCATAAGGAGTGGGTCGAGCCCTCTTCTATTTTGTAACACTACTTCTGCTACAGAGGATAAGGATTCTTCCAATCGGGTGATAGAGTCTTCTACCCCTTATAGGTTTAAGTTAATAGCTGTCTTGAATAGCTAGTAATTTTTATCCTGTAGGATGAGGGATGAGGTCCCCACGCCAGTCACCCTGGCTATTCCTAGCCCCACTAGGGAGGAGAGAAGCGCTGCTGTGGCCCCTATGGCTCACTTCACTCGGGTATTTTCAGGGCGTGAAGAGAAGGCAATTTCCATCTGATTCTCTGAGTAATAAGTTATGGCAGGGAATTGTTGGACCATGACACAGTATCCTGGGTTCTGGTTCAGAACCATGCCATGTACGCCAAGTGTTAACCCTGTTGTGCAGGCCCACCAGGTGCCAGGTGCTGGGGTACAATAGGTATTATTCTTAACTGGTTGAGTGCTATTGCACATGGAAAGAGGGGAGGCTGTTGATTTGGAGGAGACTAAACAAGTCCCTTGCCCTAAAGCTTCCTAGAGGTTTATCCTGGCTCTCTGTCCTCCTTTCTGCCAAGAACTTGCAAGGGGAGTTTCACTGGGAGTCTCACTGAGAGCTACGGCTTGATAAAATGATAGTTGAGAGCTGAGGCGTAGCAACGCTCCTGGGTCAGGTCAGGGCAGGAAATGTTCAGGATTTGGTATGTACCTTGGAGTAATCTCCAGATGTGATTTGCTTCTTCAGGGTGAATAAGTGGACCTGCTCCGCTTTGGTGGAAACTGGAGTTCGAGTGGTTTCTTGATTTGGGGGTTATAGTTTCTGGGTCAGAGGTGTCCCTGTGCAGTCCTGGATTTAAGGATGAACTAGACACTTATAGGTGTAGTTATGGGAGCTGTAGGGGGCTTTTCTAATCTTTGGACAGTGAAGAGGAGTCCATTGTCTTACCCAGACTGGTACAATCTCAATCCTCATGTTTTTCCTGTCTCCCACCCTCGGGTCTTTTTACCTTGATCTGTGAAAGTTAGAGTTAGGGGGTTACATTGGGAGCTACTATATGGTCCTCTGAGGCCCCCTCCGCTGGTGATACCTCACCCGGGAGTGGTTGACCTAGCACTTTTCTGGACTTGAATGAGATTAGTTTTGACAGGGGTGGCCCAGTTGAACCAGCCATTGGACTCGCATCCCCATGAAGAACAACAGAAGTCCTGGGGCCCTCCACACTTTCTTACCCGATCCCACCCCCTGTCTGTTCTGGGGAAGATATGAAAATAAGTGCTTCATAGGGCAGCTCTCTGGGATGGATGGGTGCAGCCTGGGACCTAAGCTCCCCCGGCCACCTGATCACGTACATCCCAGGTGCCGGCTGCGAGTTCACACAAGTCAAGTTAGAGAGCCGGCCACCAGGTATGGGGGGTGGGGAGTGCAGGCCCGAGGTCTGGTTCACAGTGTGGCCTATGGTAGCACTTACAATTCTCCAGGTGACGTTGACCAAGGTGTGGGGATTCTCTGTGGTGGAAGGAGATAATACAGGTAGCAAAAATAAAGTCATTATTATGAAGCGGCGCTCTCGGGCTTGCATTTCTGCAGTTTGAGCTTCAGTGGATTCTCTGACAGCTGGATCTTCCAAATGGGCTAATAGTCTTCTTTTTCTAGGTGAGGGTCCGCAGACCGAATGTCGGTGTAATGGATCCATGCAGCCATCCCATCTACTTTGATGGCGGTGGGGGTGACTAGTATGGCCCTTTCCACCTTGGTTGAAGTTTCTCTGCAGTGGTGCTAGACACACCCAGTCTCCTGGTTGGTATCTGTGCAGCTCAGGTGGAGAGTCTTTTTCATACACAGCTCGCAGATGAGGCTACACCTGCTGCTGAACAATATGCAGTAAGTCTAGGGAGGAATGGAAGTCTGGGTAATGAAAATCTGTTAGCAATTTTGGTTTCATATTAGGCAAGATTGGAGGTGGTCTACCAAATAATATTTTTAAAAGAGTTAAACCAAGGATATAGAGGGAATTCCTTACTCTATAGAGGGCAAAGGGGAGGAGAGTTACCTAGTTACTGCCAGTTTCTAAGATTAATTTAGTTAATGTTTCTTTAAAGTTCTTTTCATTCTCTCTACCTGTCTTGAACTCTGGGGTCTGTATGCACAATGCAGTTTCCACTTAATATTCAAAAGTGAAGCTAAGTTTTGTTGTATTTGGGAGATAAATGCCAGGCCATTGTCTGATCCTATCTGAGTGGGACGTCCATACCTGGGGATGACGTTTTCCAGTAATTTTTTGCTTACCATGGTGGCAGTTCCAGTCTTCGTGGGGTAGGCCTCTACCCATCCTGAGAAAGTATCTATGAAAACTAGAAGGTATTTATATCCATACTTTCTAGGTTTTATTTCAGTAAAATCTACCTCCCAATAAGTCGCAGGCCTAGTCCCTGGTTCTCTTGTGCCGGGTGGACCTGCGCTGGCCGTAGCATTTACAAGTTTGCATGTGTCACATTTGGAAGTGACAGACTGCGTTTTGGCCTGGAGATTAAATATCTTGAGGTGGCCTCTGTGCAACAAATCCTCAATTTTCCTTGGGCCCATGTAAGTGCTGCCGTCAATCTGGTAACTCAGGTTTAGGCCAAGTTTGTCAGGGAGGATCAGTCTTTTAGTTGGGGCATTAGGACCTACCATCTGTTTTCTTGGTAGCACAATGGTACTTTGCTGCATACTTGGGTCAGGTCTTCTTTGGTATATTCGGGATCAGGCAAGGTAGGCACAGGTACGGGGGCTAGTTGTGCCGATGGGACCGGGGTGCCTGGGATGTTGGGTGCCAAGGCTACTTCCCTGGCTGTGGCATCTGCATAACAGTTTCCCCTTGCAACCAGGGTTAGAGGTTTCTGGTGCCCTGAACAATGTACGATAGCCAGTCTTTTGGGGGACGAGAGTGCCTGTATTAGGTCTAATACCTCTTGCTTGTTCTTGATGTCTTTCCCTCTGCTGTTAACAGTCCTCTCTCTTTATAGAGGACCGTGCACATGTGCTGTGGCAAACACATAGCGGCTATCTGTGTACACATTTAGCCACTTATCCTTCCCCAGCTGGAGGGCGTGGGTGAGGGCTATAAGTTCTACTTTTTGCACCAAAGAGTCAGAGGGCAAGGGTTCTGCCCAGACCACTTCGGACTCTGCTGTGACCACAGCCCCTGCATACTTGTTGCTGTTTTTGATGAAACTGCTGCCATCTGTGTACCAGGTGACGTCTGCATGAGGTAAGGGGCAGTCCTGGAGGTCATCTCGGATGCAATGGACCTGGCTCAGGATCTCGGTACAGTCATCGAGCGGCTGCGCCAGATCTGGGTCAGGTAGCAAAGTAGCCGGGTTGAGAGCGGCACTGAAGGTAAACTGGATCTTTGGTGGGTTTAATAGCAAGGCCTGGCGTTGGGCAGCCATCGGTCAGGTGGCTGTTTGAGTACCCTTCAATGGCATGGGGGGTGGTGATAGTCAAGTCCTGGCTTAGAGTTAGTTTGTGCTCATTCTTGACTAACAAGGCTATACTGAAGGCGTCCATCCTGCAGCGACAGGATTCAATTTTTTTGATAAGTAAGCCACTGGTCGCTTCCAGGGCCCTACTGCTTGGGTTAGGACCCCTTTTACTACTCCCACCCTCTCGTCCACATACAGATGGAAGGGTTTGGTGATGTTGGGGAGGGCCAGTGCCAGGGCTTACAGGAGGTCTGCTTTAATAGTCTCGAAAGCTTAAGTCATTGGCTCTGTCCAAACCAGGGCTCCTGTCCTCAGGGGGCCTCATACAGTGGTTTCGCCTTTCAGCAAACCCTGGGATCCACAGCCAGCAAAACCCTGCTGACCCTAGAATTCTCTGATTTCCCTCTGGTTTGGGGGTTTGGGAATTTTTAAGATGGTTTCTTTTCTCGAGTCTGATAGCCATCTCTAACCCCCCTTGAGTATGTAACCAAAATAGGTCACTTGGGTTTTACAGATCTGAGCCTTCCTAGCCGAGGCTGGATACCCCCGCTCCCCAAGGGTCTGTAGGAGGTTTTGGGTGGTTTGATGGCACCCATCCTGGCTGTCTGCCGCCACTCGGAGGTCATCTACATACTGAAGCAGGCTTATACTAGGGTTATTTGTCCGATACTCACTGAGGTCCTCATGCAAGGCCTTGTCGAAATTGGTGGGTGAGTTCTTGAAGCCCTGTGGTAACCAGATTCAAGTGAGTTGTCCATTAAACCCATTCGTGGAGTCACACCACTCGAATGCAAACATGGGCTGACTCTCAGGTGTCAGAGGCAGGAAGAAGAAGGCATCTTTTAGGTCTAAAACTGCGTACCATTTTCTAGTAGGGGAGGTAGAATGCTAAGCAGAGTATAGGGGTTAGGCACTGTTGGGTGGATGCCGACTGCCCGCTTATTGACCTTCCTAAGGTCTTGGGCTGGCCAATAGTCATTGGAGCTTGGTTTTCTGATAGGCATCAAAGGTGTATTCCAGGGTGACTGACAGGGAACCAGTACTCCCAACTGCCTTAGTCTTCTTATGTGGGGTGTAATACCTTCCTGGGCCTCTCAGGGCATAGGGTACTGTTTTACCCATATTGGTAGGGCCCCTGCCTTGAGTTCCACAGCGCTGGAGGGTGGCATGAAGCGTAACCCATTCCTCCAGTCTCTGCCCAAGTATTTGGGAACTCGGTCAGTCAGTCTTCCAAATCAGGGGATGAGCCGGGGTGATCTGCCTGACTTTCATGGAGCCGATACTCATCTGATAGTGAAACTGTCAGCACACAGACGGGCTCCCGGTTGGCCTGAGTGACCGCGACTCCCTGAGGTCGAAAGTGTATATGAGCTCCCATTTTGGTTAACAAGTCTCTTCCCAACAGCGGGTAGGGACACTCAGGAATAGCCATGAAGGTGTGTGACACTCTATTGGTCCCCAAATCCACTGTCCTTTGAGTAGTCCATGAATATTGACTAGTCCCTGTAGCCCCTTGGACCCATGACTTATGGTTAGACAGGCTTCCGAGAGGCCGTTTGAGGATGAAATGCTGAGTGCCAGTGTTCACCAAGAATTCTACGGGTTTCCCCTCCACTTTTAGAGTTACTCTGGGTTCAGGGAGGGTTCTGAACCCTGTCTCCCCAATCACTGAGTTCCCCTAGTTCCAGGATTCGGGCAGGGCCCTGTCATGGCCTTCCTGACCGCTTGGGGCACTCATTTTCCCAGTGCCCCTTCTTCTTGTAATAGGTGCACTGGTCCCTTCCAAGGGGGAGCCTCTCCCTCCTCCCGGTGCTCCAGCTTACCTTCCGCCTGTTGAGCCCGCCTCTGTGTCCTGTTATCTGCTCTGGCCGTGGGGCTAGAAGAACTTTAGCCAGTCTCTGAGAGTGTCTCTTGTTAGCAGCAATCAGTGTCCTGGTTTGTCTGTCCTCTGGTGCCTCCCAGTTGTGGTACACCTTTTCTGCGACTGCTAGGAGTTCAGACACTGTTTTATCCCCCAGGCGCTCTAGTCGTTGCAGCTTCCAATGAATGTCGGGTACTGCTTGGTTAACAAAGGCCATGATTACAGCAGAGGAGTTAATGAGGTTGTCTGCGTCCATAGGGGTGTAAGTCTGGTAGTCTCTAAGAGGCGTTCCAGGAATGTCCCTGGTGCTTCTTCCTTACCTTGCTTAATCTGACTAACTTTAGACAAATTTGTGGGCTTCTGGGCCGCTGCCTGGAGCCCCACCATGAGAACCTGGTGGTAAACTTCGATCCTCTCCTTTCCTTCAGGGGTATTATAATTCCAATTTGGATGTGACTAGAGGAATCCCTCAGCAACACGCACAGGGTTCAAGGTGGGGTTCCCATTCTCCCCGGGGACTAGCTTCCAAGCCTCTGCCAGGATCCTCTCCCTTTCTTTGGTAGTAAAGAGGATCTGGAGGAGTTGGCTACAGTCATCCCAGTTAGGTTGATGTGTGAATAGGATGAAATCTAACAAATTGATTAAACCACTAGGCTTTTCTGAAAATAGTGGTTTTTGCATTTTCCAATTGTAGAGGTCACTCGTTGAGAACAGCCAATAGACAACAGTTTGGCATCCTTGTACATCAGGAGGCCCTATGGCTCAGAGGGGGAGGACTGTCGAGTCTGGCGAAGAGCCAACCCATTGGGCCCTTTCTCTTTGAGTTCTTCCTCTTGTGTTAGGGCCCTCCCCTCCCCCTGCGGCTCCTACTGCCTCGGCCTCTCTACCTCCCATGGCTTGGTATGGTGGAGGGTTTAACAGAAGCGTCTCCTCCTGAGGCTCAGAGGCAGTTGGGAGAACTGGATAAAGTGGGGCTGAAGGCTTGGTTGGGTGCTTCCCTGGTTTCTCCTTCAGAGTGAGGACCGCGGGGCTGAGAGGGGGGAATGGCTTCAGCCAAGGGGGCAGCTGTTCCACCACAACCTGCCAGGTGGTGATATAAGCTTCCCGTAAACTATGTCCTTCACTTGGTATATAATGGGGAGATCAAAAGTTCCTTCCTCTGGCCACTCGGTGCCGAATGTGGGCCATTCATTGTGGCAGAAAATGACAAGTTTGCCTCTTCTTATTACTAGGCCTAAATCATTGGCCTGGGCCTGGACGTCTCAGAAATGGGTGAGGAAGAGGGTTAAGGGGATGATCTGTGTTTGGCCCATGTCTAGTCAAGGGAACAGAGCAGAGAGGTATTAAAGGAGATTTTAAGGAAGAGCAGAGGAATTAGACCTAGCTGTGAAAAATTCTTTAAATGGGGTTAAAAATGCAAACAAAACTGCCAAAAGGTAATACAAGCAGGCTAAAGCCAGGCGTCCCCTGATTGACCAATCGGAAGGGGCGGCGCTACTAAGCCTGGCACCGATAACAAGGACGAAGAGCATAACGAGCGCCAAGCCAAGAATGCCCCAAGTGGATGAGGATCCAAAATACATAGTAGGAAGAAGGTTAATAACCCAGTTTCTTCAGGGGAGAAGTCTCCCAAGGTCTCCTGAAGATAGAGGTCTGCCACCCACGCGCACACACTACCCGGGTGGAGTGTGTGTGGGGGGGAGCGCGACCAATCCTCCAACAGAGTACAAAGAGCTGAAAATAATCACTATAGGGACACATGAACACTTAATTCCATCCAGGACAACACAAACACTAATTAGTCACTCAAATGTCTTTAACCAAACAACCAAACAGAGTCAGCCTTACTGACTGCGTGAAACCAGGCTGGGTGGATATGAAATCCCCCCGAGCAGTCCTGAGACCAGGTGAACCTGAGACGTCTCTCGCAACTCACAGTCGGAACCCTTCTGCGGCTCGTCGGCCCAGGCCCCAACAAGACAGTTACCAGTCACTAAACATCCATCCACCCGAGATGCACAATTCACCGGCCGGGTCCTAGAGCACTCCGTGTGCGATGACGTCTCCGGAGCGGGCATCTCGGTGGAGCCTCCAAATGTTACGACCGAATTCCGCCACTGGGAGACCACCAGACACACCCGTAAAAACAAAGGAGGGACTTTATTCAAGCATATGCTCCGGCATGCCTCCGGCAGCGCTTGCGCAGAGGACAACCACGAGGTGGAAATGAAAGTAGGTTTTATGCTCTTTGGTGTGACGCATTTTGGGTTGAAATAAATCACGCAGGTAACCTTTTCGAGGTAAACCGGGGGTCGAGGTGGGGGATTGGTCCACGCAGGGACTGAGGTAACTTAGGAGGTTCCTGATTGGTTGGCTCTACCGGGACCTGATCCTGGGGGCGGGGCTATAACACTCTGGAGGGCTGCCCGCGGCAAGCCGCCACGCCCCTTCCCAGCCGTCCAGAGCCGCCTCTGCGCTCTGCCACGGTGGAAACGTGTCCAGCGACAGCCGGTCGCCAGCCCTACCCGTTTACCTCTAAACAGTTTCATGCCCTCTTGAACTCTCTTCAAAGTTCTTTTCAACCTTCCCTTACGGTACTTGTTAACTATCGGTCTTGTGCCAGTATTTAGCCTTAGATGGAGTTTACCACCCGCTTTGGGCTGCATTCCCAAGCAACCTGACTCTGGAAAGGTCCGGCCATGCGGCCCGGCATGGCAGGGAGAGGGTCTTCCATAGGCCACATTTCCCCCGCCCCACCGAATTCCCCAGGGCGGGGATTCAGCCTGGGCTCTTTAATTCCACATTGTCCCCTGCTGCAGCCCCTATGTGTGATGCTAACTCCTCTCAGCAACCTGGCGGTAATCAGTGAACAGTGACAACAAAGCCAAATGCATGGAGAGGCGGCAAAGCACTTCTCACTTCAAATCCAGCCTGAGCTGCTTTCCCCAGGAGATCAGCTGTCCCAGAGCTGGGATGGGTTTGGCATTTACGCTGTCTTTGGACAGAGTGTGGTTGGGATCCTGGGGAAGCCACTTGCCTGTCCAAAGAAAGATGCAGAAAGTGCCATCTTCTCTAGGTCCTGCTCCCTGATCAACAGCAATAACTCACCCCGAATTGCCCAGACTTACAGATCACTTCAAAGACGTGGGGCAGCAACTTCATCCATCCAGGCACCTGAAATATCATATTGCTACTAAATCAGATTATTCTGCTGATTTATCAGTTCTCTTCAGAATTAGGTACCTGGCACATGTGCTCACCTTCAGGTAGCCTCATGCATGGGAGCGTGAATTATTCATGGGCTTCCTTTAAGTTGCAGGAAATCTTAATATAGCCTTTGTTTCCTAAAGTCCTTGATAGGCTCTTCGTGAACGATCACATTATATGGGTATTGCTGGCAGTAAAGTAAATCTTAAATTATATACTCTGCACTTAGGCACTGAGGGTGGTAGGAGATGATTCATCATTTTCCTCGTCTTCCTGTTTACATGCAGACGTATAATTCATGCTCAGAAACCGCCTTTCGGCTCATCTGGAAGTGCCCAGCTTCACCACCAGAGAATCTGTCTCTGCCAGTCCAGAATTGTAAATCACTTTTCTATTAAACAGCAGAGCTAAAAATGCAAACGTACATACTTTAAATACACATAGCCATCTCTAATTCCCGGCAGACGAGCCAAAATCAAAGGACTGTCAAAAAGAAAAGAAAAGAAGCTAGTGCCCGGATTTAATGCGCGATTATCTGACTGAAGGGTGTCAGGAGTAATTTGCATTTCTTTGCACACACTGAAGAGACAGACATATTCAGGTCTCTCTGAATGGACTTGGACTCGGGAAATGTGTATTTGGCAGATATTTTGGTAGACTAAATCTTGGTTATTCTGGAATTTCATTTCATGAGATTATTCTCTCAGGCAGTGTCAGAGAAATAGGCCGGCTCCCGTCCTCAGCACACGCAGCGTGGATTCCATCTCCTTGGCCTTCACCTCTGGTGGGGGCACTGAGGTCATCTGTATAGCATGGTGGCCCCCAGGCTCAGCAGTGTTCTCCATCTCCAAACAATGATACAACCCCAAACCCACTTACTGAGGCTACAGTAGGGTGTAGGCATTCCAGAAAGATTTTCATCAGTAACAAAGAATTGCCCAGCAAATGACCCTTACTTGTCATGGTTCTCTCCCCCCTGACCCTGACTTATTGTGATTGAGATAAAAGCCAGTCTTGCACATACGTGCCCGTGAATCTCTGGCAGTCCAGGTAATGGAAGCTCCCCCATTTGAGAGCTTTTTTCCTGACGTTGCAGCTGTTTCACTGGACTCTTCCTAAATTGTGTCACCAGCTTGCCTGCTTTCTCCAGCGAAGGGTGCTAATGAGCTCTGTTCCTTCTTCGGTTCTGCTGGGGACTGTTATGAGTACCTGGGAGTCACCACGGACTGGAGTTCAGGACCTTTACCTGTGGCTTCCACCTGGCACATGTCAAGAACAAGGGTTGCAAAACCTGATT
Source organism: Arctocebus calabarensis (assembly GCA_963573935.1). Lineage (NCBI taxonomy): Eukaryota > Metazoa > Chordata > Mammalia > Primates > Lorisidae > Arctocebus > Arctocebus calabarensis. The sequence goes on from CAUYON010060494.1 coordinate 20,217, forward strand.
TGCTAGATGTGTGCTATGGTTCAAATGTGTGTGTCTCTCCAGAGAGGTGGGACCTTTGGGAAGGAGGTAAGTGATGAGGGCACTGCCCTTCTGGGTGGGGTTAATGTCCTTACAGAGGAGCTCCAGAAAGCTGCCACATGAGGACACCTACTGGAAAGCAGAGAGCAGCCCTCACCAGTCACCAAAATCTTACCAGATGTGGAGCCTGCAGTGCCTTTATCTCGGACTAGCCTGCAGACCTGTGAGAGAATACATTTCTATTCATTCTAAATCCCCCAGTTTCAGGCGCTATGTGTTACTGCACCACGAGTGGACTACGAGCACTGGTATCATCAACAGAGGTGGGGAGGCCCACTTAAACACCTGTGCTCCCTTCCCGCAGAGGGATACAGGAAGGCTCTCCAGGGCAGGTGTGGGGGGGCTGCTTCCATATGTCATGGTTGACCTTGAATTAGTAATCTCCCAGTAAATAAGGTTTAACTAAAGGATGGAAAGCATCTGTAGGTCTCTAAGGAAACTCAGATTTGAAGAGTGAGGACATGCAGGCAGGCCCTGTGCCAGGGCTGCACCCTGGGACCCACTCACATCTGGAAGGCCCCACCTCGTAACAGGGTCGCATGGGTGCTGAGGCTTCGCACAGGACTCCAGGGACACTCAGACCACAGCCAGCTCTCCCTGCACCGGCCCCCAGCTTCTTCCCATCTCAGCTTTGTCAACTGCATGACCTTTCCAATCCTATGACTCAGTGGCTGTGCTTTTTTCCACAATAAATCACAAAAAGGTGCCTTAGCTCTTGAAATTTTTATTCCAATGGTGATGGTAATGACTTCATTACTCTCGGAGGCTTCCAGGTCGCCTGTGCGTTGTGGGGAAGCAGTGTGAGCAGTTGTCTGGGAATCGCCATCAGCCTCCTGGATGAGAGATGGGGCTGGAGAGCTGTGTTGGCAGTGGCCATGGTCATGTTACCCCAGCCCCAGTTTAAATGTTAACACTGTCACATTATTTTAAAAAGCATATTAATTCATGTTAAACTGAAATTTTAATTTTCTCTAGGTTAGTTAGGAAACAACAATGACTCTTTACTTCATTCAGTTACCATGGGGACAGAAAGTCTTGGGGGAGAACATCTATGTCACGGCACAGGGCCCAGTCTGCCGCCTGTGGTGTCTTCTGCCCTCCTGTTCTTCCTGCGAGCCTGCCATGGCCCCCCAGCAACTGGATCTGCACACGTTCTGTGTCGGTCCCTTTGACCCCCACTTCCTCCCAGCTCTCACATTTAGCACGGCTGTCAGAGCACCGCACCAACGCCACTGTTCCGTGCCTTCTTTATCTCCGTGGGCAGCAGGCACCTTGCTCCTCAGTTCTTCTCGGGCTCTTAACAGTTGAGTTAGGAGGAGAGAAACAAGCAGTTTGAAATATAACAACGTGCTTTGCAGTGGAGGGAAGGGTTTCAGGGCGCTCTGCAGGTCAGGACCATCTCCTGCACTGTCCCCCTCCTAGGAGCGCCCGCTGGCTCCCCATCTGCCTTTGCTGCTCTTACCCAGGGTGGGGCTGGAGCCTCCAGGGCTGCTGGGAGCTCCGAGGCGTGGTTGTTGGGGCTGTGGCACCCTCTCAGGCTGGTCACCGGGAGGTGATTGGTGTTTGTTCATTATCCAGCACCTTCCATCAATACTGTAGTATATGATAATGCTTGAGAAAGCTGAAGGCAACCCAGTGAGGTCATGGCACCGAGTTGAAAATTCTCCAGGCCCAGAAGAGGCACAGGCGAGCAGTGTCTGATTTCCACCTTTTTGTATAAGAATTCAACGTATCTGCAAGTGCAAAGTCTGTTCCCCATCCCATGACAAAACCCTAGCCCTAAGCCAACCACTAAAGTGATGTTTCTGTCGGCCAAAAGGAGGGTTTGACAAAGTGAAACCTCGTGCAAAACTTCCACCTTCCCCACCAGCAGACACTCAGCCTGGGGGTTGCCTCCTGTGGTAGCTGGTAGATGATAAACACGTGTGCTTACAGCCCATTGGGTCATCCACTGATGCAATGAATACAGTTCCGAGTATTTCTTAATCATCCACTATGTCCTAGGTACCAGGAGGTCCATGGTAAGCAAACAGGGAACTCATGATACCTGGACAGGGATGTAGGTAAGAGTCAAATGTCACTACAGGAGCCAGTGTGAACTTGTAGCCAGTACACGTGTTCTGAGGCTGAAAGGGAGGGAGAAGAAGCTGCAATGGCTTTTGAGAAGGAGTCTAAGCCTGCAGGCTGGGTGAGGCTTCCTGAGGATCTGAAGGATGAGTGAGTGATGAGAAAGGCTGGGTAAGCCCCATGGGAGAGGGCTCGGGGCCACATCCTTTAGGGAAGATGGGGAAGGAGAGGCAGGGACAGGGATACCCCATGAGGCCCTGTGGGCCACCCCTCCCAGGCGCAACAGGAGAGGGGCATGAAAGGTCCCCTGCTCTTCTGAGGGGAGAATAGATGTGAGGTGAATAGAACACTCAGAGGCCTCTGTGGCCTGGGCGGGGACACAGCCTGTCCACCAGCCCGGAGGACCCTGCGGCCCTGGCAGGGACACACAGCATGACCATGATGGTGATGGTTGAGTGAACAAAAAGGACACTCTTAAAAGATACTATGATGTTAAATCCACGTGGCAAGGTGACCCATAGATCATGGTTTGTTAGGAAAAGGATGGTATCAAGGGTAACGGTGAAGTTCTTTGTTCTAGATCAGTGGTTCTCAACCTGTGGGTCACGACCCCTTTGTAACAATGAAAATACTTCGGGGCATTAGGAAGGTTGAGAACCACTGGTCTAGATAAAGATGAAACTCGGCTTTGAGGGAGCTGTATATTTCAGTGTTCTGTATGCTCCCCCAGGCCTCTCAAATCAACTGCAAAGCTTTATCTTTCATGAAACATGACATTAAATTAAGACCTAACTATCTTGTTAAATTTGCTGTGTACATTAAACACCATTCTGAATAATCAGAAAATGAACATCTCCAATTTCTTTAACTATGGCACTTGATTAGTTTTTGTTTTCAAAATGGAAAGCAGAACTGTCCCCAATGTGCAGAGTTAGATTTCAAAATTTACCAAAATTAAACAACTCCAAAAAAGATTTCTAGCAATGTCCAGAGGAAATTCACATCAGGAACATGATTTGATGATGTAAGGGGCTTTTGGAAACACGTGATCAGTTCCTTGTTTGTTCACATTTTTAAAAAATCTTAATTTAATATGAGGGTACAGATGATTAGGTTACAAAGTTTGCATTTGTTAGGTAAAGGCCAAGTTGTAGCTCTGCCCCTCCCCCAAGAGGTGGCCATAGACCCTCACATTGGCCTGTCAGGGGAGTGTGAGCTCACCAGTCCCCCTGTTCCTCCCCCCCCCCACCGCTCCTCTTCTCCCAGCTTGAGTTTAATTGTGTTTTTCTTTTGTGTGGGGAGTGTATTTGTTCATCTACTGGTTTCATATTTGTATTGAGTACATGGGATACTTGTTTTTCCATTCTTGTGATACTTTACTAAATAGAACGTTCTCCAACTTCATCAAGGTGAATACAAAAGGTACAGAGCTTTTATCTCATCCATGGCAGAGTATACCACAGTTTATTAATCCATTCATGTGTTGATGGCGCTTGGGTTGATTCTACATCTTTGTGAATGTGAATTGAGCTTTGATAAACATTCTAATGCAAATGTCCTTACGGTAAAATAATTTTTTTCTTCTGGGTAGATACCTAGCAATGGGATTTGGGATCAAATGGAAGGTCTGCTTTGAGTTTTTTGAGGATTCTCCAAACTTCTTTCCAAAGAGGCTCTATTCATTTGCAGTCCCACCAGCAGTGTAGAAGTGTTCCCTTTTCGCCACACCCTCACCAGAATCTGCAGCTTTGAGACTTTGTGACATGGGCCATTCTCACTGAGGTTAGGTGATATCTCAGGGTGATTTTGATTTGCGTTTCTCTGATAATCAGGGAGAATGGGCATTTTTTCATGTGTTTGTTGGCCATTTATCTGTCTTCTTCAGAGACATTTCTGTTCATGTGTCTTACCCAATAATAAATGGGCTTTTTTCCTTGTTTTTTGTTGATTAATTTGAGATCCCTGTAGATCTAAGGTTATCGATGATTGACATTTTGAAAACATTCTGATTTCAGAGTAAGTCTGTCACAACAAGGAATCACCTATACCCTTAAGCCCTTTTGATCTTTAGAAAAATGTCCTCGGAAAATATACAGTTTTCTGAGAATCCTCTGCAAAAATTTTTGAAGGAAGTTCCCTTTCAGAAGACATTATTTATTATATATGTGTGTGTTTGTATGTACTTGGATTTTCAGAAAAACATTTCTTGACCTCCTTTTCTCATGCTAAATACTCAGAAGGGGCACTTGCTATCTAAATTCTCTTTAGCTCCTGAGATATTTTGACTCTAGTATTAATATCACTTCCACTATCCAGCAATTAAATAAGAAAATTTAGGTTGATGTTTTCCTCCTCATAAGAATAAAATTTGAAGAACAGAAGCTATCATTGGTTTGGAGGTCTACCCTGGGACAGGCTCTGTGCCTACGAGACCTCGGTAGGAGCATTTCATTTTACCTGTACAAAGGATAAACAGTGATATTTAAAGAACTGAGAAATTTGTTAACTCCTTTCTCTAACGTCACTTGAGGCAGGATTTAAAGATAGGGATGTTCAATTTCAAAGTCAAAATTCTTTCTCCAGGGTTTAGCACAGCAGCTAGGGCGCCAGCCACGTACATTGGGGCTGGTGGGTTTGAAACCAGCCTAGGGTCAGCTAAACAACAATGAAAACTACAGCAAAAAATAGTCGGGCATTATGGTCCCAGCTACTTGGGAGGCTGAGGCAAAAAAAATCACTTAAGCCCAAGAGTTTGAGGTTGCTGTGAGCTGTGATGCCCTGGCACTCTACCAAGGCTAACATAGTGAGACTCTATCTCAAAAAAACCCAAAAACTTCTTTCTCCAGGTCATTAGAACCCTCCCTCATCTCCAATACCTGTGCCCACCTGCTGTCTGTGGAGACAGTGGTACCTTAACTTGACTAATAGGCAGTATTGTAAAACAACCTCACATGTTAATCTCACTAGCCCTTAAATTTGGAAGGCATTTGTTATTACCCACTGTTCCTGAATGAGCAACTGAGATGATTTAGGCGACAGCTGTTGGGTGGCTGAGACATCATTAGAGCCATGTTCTCAATGTCATCAAGCCACACGCAATAAAGATGGTTCCAGTCCATGAACCCCTGTATCACTCTCCCTCCAGAAAACCCTAACTGTCCACTTCTATCATCGCCCGATTCAGCAGGAAGCAGTTAGAGCGAGTCTTCGCCCTTTTTCTCTAACAGCAGTTAAGAGTTTCTACTCAGAGAGGGAGAATTGACGCAGGACACAGCTCAGCGGAGCTGGCAGACCTGCCGCCTCCTCCTTGGTGGTGTCTGTGCTGCGAAAGCCAGCTGAAGAACCAGCGGGCTGGATGACAGGCAAGGAGGGGGACCTCCAATCCCCACCGGAGGCTCCAATAGCCAAAAAGGCCAGACAACTGCCAAGGAGACACCTGTGCCTTGGTGTCTCCTTCACTTTAGACTTAGGACTAAATGTGGAACCCCCACTTCCTATGCCTAGGTCAATTTCATGTGTATTTCCTAGGCCTCAATTCCATGAATGGACTGTGTCCATTCACTGATACATTCATTCACTTTGCCCCTGCAGAAGGGACTATGTTCGTTCATTGATACATTCATTCACCTTGCCCCTGGCAGAAGGGACTGTGTTCATTCGTTTCCTGGCCAAGGAACCCATACACCTATATATACCCCGCAACTAAAAGCCTAAAGGGGGGGATGGGAAAGACCAGGAGAGAAAGGGAGAGAGCTTTTCTCTCCTCACTTGAGTTCTCTCTCTCTACCAGGAGCTTTAGTGTTTTCTGTATTCTTTTCTGTAAATAAATTCTGTCTTACCACTGGGGAAAAAAAAAGAAAGAAAATGTCATGAAGACTATGTTAAACAGTTTGATGAAAACATTTCAGATTATATACGAAACCAGCACATTGTACCCCTTGATTGCACTAATGTACACAGCTGTGATTTAATAAAAAAAAAAAAAAAAAGAATTGCACCAAAAAAAAAAAAAAAGAGTTCTTAAGATGATACATTTTTGTTAGAGAAGAAACCTAAAAATGTCTCTACAAGCCACATATTTTCTCTTAGGAAACAGCGCACTGAATCAAGGTATTTATACCACCTGGGCAGTGAGCCCACATCAAGGACAGGCCTTACATCCAGCGACCATCTGTGTGCTCTGCCCTCCAGCCTGCACTGAAATCTGCCCATCCAGCCTTCCCTGTCACAGGCCTCCACACGACTCTATTAGCAGGCAACAGTGACACAATTCTAAAGGATGTGGGATACATTACCCATAAAATTAAGACATCGCATGTAAAAAGTTTTCATTCTACAGATCACTAATCTGATTTATCCATGTTATATTTTTAAAATAGCATCCAAAACAAAAAACCCCACACAGTGGTAAAAGGCTTTTCCTGACCTCTTCAATTCAAATTAGTGACACACCTCAGCTGTGTTGGACCCTACTCTGAAAGGCAGTGCTCCTAAAGAGCTATCTAATCAGCAAGTGGGATCGAAGTACTTGGAACAAAAATTTCTGACAATGATTCCACCCTAAAGGGCAAAAAAAAATTGGTTTTGAATACAGTTCTCTCCATTTTAAGACTTTTGGCATAAATTTCCTTAATTCTTCTGGTCCTAGAAACAAGTACTACTACATGACAATCCCCCCACAGGGACAAAGGAGCGGCAACCCAACATGAGCACAGAACTAAGACATCCTCAGTAAGTGCAAGCCATGGCTCTGCATCCCCCAAAGGAGACTGAGGTCGTGTCTGTGATATGACACAGCACATATGACAGTCCCCTGTCCTATCAAAATTATTCCTGGTTTGTATTAGGAAACTAAGTGTATATCAATTTCACAGAACTCGACAGAGTACCATGGATTATACCAACACTGCTATAATCACAAAACAAGCATGGAAACAAAGAATTTTGCTCAAAAGAAAAAGAATCACTAAACCACAAAAATATTAGCATGTTTATATTTGTCTAAAGTGCTACCACTCAAGTAATGCATTAACATATTAAAAGGAGGACAGTTTCAGACAGTCCCTGATTAAACAACTATTCCTTCTCTTCTTGCTGAACTCACCATATACGTGCAACTAACTACACAGCTAAATTCTTGTTTAATAAGGTCTTCTTGGATATTTTATCTTAAAGTACCTGTAATATATTCCCCTTCAAGAACTTCCAGGCTAGACCACCTGGAAACTTCTGTTAACACTGTTTATGACAACAGACAAACACACAGTCACTGATGTTTCAAACAAAATTCAAAGTATAATCTAATGTGTTTAATTGCGCCTTCTACATTTTAGTTTAAATTAGAAAAATTAAGTCTATGATTGTTCAACTATCTATTGTCTGCGTTTCTGAAAGAGTCCCAGATTGATAGCTTAGACATTAGCCCAGGAGCTGCGAGCTTTGTTTGCTGTCCTGAAGATAATCACTCAAGACATTCCTGACTGGCTTATGTGGATACATTTGTCCTTCAGCACTGTAACATGGTGCTTTAAGTCAGAAGGTTCAGGGCACCCCTGGTGTCTCAAGGCCTCAAGGCAAAAAAAAAAAATTATGAAGCTATTAGGCCCAAACAACTTTGAAAGCTTTTCTATCCTAATTAACTTAGTTAACCATTTGAAAAAATAATACACTTAAAGGAAAAAATGTTTTTATTTTATTCTTAAATAATGAGAATTACTCATGTGGATATATAAAATGTATATAAAGCACACACGCCAAAATCTATAGACACGTATAACAGAGTGAACCCAGCTGTAAATTATGGAATTTAGGTTAAAACAAAAAGTTACCAATATTGCTTCAGCACTTGTAACAAATGTATCAAAACAAGATGTTAATAACAGGCCTTCAAGGTCGCTCACATCTGTAATACTCGTACTTTGGAAGGATCACTTAAGGCCAAGAGACCAAGCAGACCGGCTCCATAAAAAGTTAAAAAATTATCCTAGCAGGATGGCATACCGTATTCCCAGCTACTCAAGAGGCTAAGACAAGAGGATCACTTGAGCTGAAGGGCTGGAGATTGCCCTGAGCTGTGACGATGCCACGGCACTCTAGCCTGGACTAAAGAGATCTTGTATCCCTAAATAAATAAATAAATAAATATACACACAAAAGAACTGTAAGTCGGAAGGAGGGGGTACATGAAAAATGTTTGTAATATCTGCATAATTTTCTGTAAATCTATAGGTTCTAAAAAACAAAATCAGACCGGCATAATGACCCATGCCTATAATCCTAGCATCTTGGAACACTGAGATGAGAAAATCACTTCGGCCCAGGAGTGAGAGGCTACAGTAAGCTATGATCGTGCTACTGCACTCTAGCCTCAGTGACAAAGAGATACTCTGTCTTAAAAAATATATAAAAATATGGTTCGGCGCCCAGAGCTCAGTGAGTAGGGCGCCAGCCACATACACCGGAGGTGCGGGTTCTAGCCCGACCTGGGCCTGCTAAACAACAATGACAAGTGCAACAAAAAAATAGCCAGATGGAATCAGAAAAACCCTCAAATAGCAAATACATTACTCAGAAATAAGAACAAATCAGGAGGTATCAGATTACCAGACTTCAGGCTATACTATAAATCTATAGTGATCAAAACAGCACGGTACTGGCACAAAAACAGAGCAGTAGATTTATGGAGCAAAATAGAGAACCAAGAGATAAACTCAGTTGCTTATCATCATTTGATCTTCGACAAGCCTATCAGACCTTTGAAAGTGAGTGCTGGAAAAACACTTGAAGAAATCGGCCTGGGAGAATAACAAAAATATTCAGTGGGAGGAAGACTCCCTATTTAACAAATGATGCTGGGTGAACTGGCTGGCGACTTGTAGAAGACTGAAACTGGACCCCCACCTTTCACCATTAACAAAAATTGATTCTCACTGGATAAAAGATTTAAATTTAAGACATGAAACTACAAAAATACTAGAAGAGAGTACAGGGAGAACACTTGAAGAAATCGGCCTGGGAGAATATTTTATGAGGAGGCACCTCAGGCAACTGAAGCAACACCAAAAATCCATTACTAGGATCCGATCAAACTAAAAAGCTTTTGCACAGCCAAGAGCACAGTAAGCAGACAGCCCTCAGAATGGGAGATTTTTTGTCAGGTTATGCTTCTGACAAAGGTCTGATAACTAGAATCTACAGAGAACTCAAACTAATCAAGAAGAAAAGAATAAATAATCCCATTTCTATGTGGGCAAGAGACTTGAACAGGAACTTCTCTGATGAAGACAGGTGCATGGCCTACAAACACATGAAAAACACATGCTCATCATCCTTAGTCATCAGAGAAATGCAAATTGAAACTACTTTGAGATAACATCTAACTCCAGTAAGATTAGCCCACATCACAAAATCCCAAAACTACAGGTTGGCGTGGATTCAGAGAGAAGGGAACACTTCTACACGGCAGGTGGGAATGCAAGCTAATCTGACCTTTTTGGAAAGAAGTTTGGAGAACACTCAAAGAACTAAAAGTAGACCTACCGTTCGATCCTGCAATTCCTCTACTAGGTATATACCCAGATGATCAAAAATTATTACCTTCTTTTTTTTTTTTTTTGGCAGTTTTTGGCCAGGGCTGGGCCTGAACCCGCCACCTCCAACATAATGGGGCTGGCACCCCACTCCTCTGAGCCACAGGCACCGCCCTGATCAAAAATTATTTTACAACAAAGATATTTACACCAGAATTTGTTTTGGCAGCCCAATTCACAATAACCAACACATGGAAACAGCCCAAGTGTCCACTGACCCATGAATGGATTAACAAATTGTGGTCTATGTACACCATGGAATACTAAGGAGCCATAAAAAAAGAAAAAGACTTCACATCTTTTCTGTTTACCTGAATGGAGCTGGAACATATTCTTCTTAGTAAATTATCTCAAGAATGGAAAAAAAAGTATTCAATGTACACAACACTACTATGAAATCAATACATAACCACCTACACATTCATACGAATGGCAAAACATAACTACAGTCCCGAAAGTAGAAGGGAAGAGAAGAGAGAGAGGAGGGGAGGGAGGATATGGGAGGAGGGAGGGTACTTGGGGGGACCTCACCTAATGTGCATGATGCAATGGTACATTTCAAAACTACTAAAAAATGCATGTAATTGTGATGGATGTGTTATGTGTATACAATGTAAACATTTCACATTGTATATCGAAGCAGTACCCTGAACCCCATAAATGCATCAATGTACAAAGTTATGATTTAATAAAAAATAATTAGGCTCGGCGCCTGTGGCTCAAAGGGCTAAGGTGCCAGCCATGTACACCTGAGCTACGGGTTCGAATCCAGCCCCAGGCCCGCCAAACAGCGACGGATGCAACCAAAAAATGGCCGGGCGTTGTGGTGGGCGCCTGTAGTCCCAGCTACTTGGGAGGCGAAGACAGGAGACTCGCTTGAGTCCAGGAATTGGAGTTTGCTGTGAGCTGTGATGCCACAGCATTCTATCCAGGGTGACACCTTGAGGCTCTGTCTCAAAAAATAATAATAATAATTAATTAAAAAAAATAGCAGGGCGTTGTGGCAGGCGCCTATAGTCTCAGTTACTCAGGAGACTGAGGCAAGAGAATCACTTAAGCCCAAGAGTCTGAGGTTGCTGTGAACTGTGATGCCCTAGCACTCAGTACTAAGGGTAACACAGTGAGACTCTGTCTCAAAAATATATATATATCTATATACATATATATACACACACATATACATACACATATATATAAATAAATAGGCTCGGTGTCTATAGTCTGTGAGCAAGGCACCAGCCACATATACTGAGGCTGGTGGGTTCGAACCTGGACCAGGCCAGCTAAACAACGACAACTGCAACAAAAAATGGCTGGGTGTTGTGATGGACGCCTGTAGTCCCAGCTACTCAGGAGGCTGAGGCTAGAGAATCACTTAAGCCCAAGAGTTTGAGGTTTCTGTGAGCTATGATGCCACAGACTCTACCGAGGGTGACACAGTAAGACTCTGTCTCAAAAATAATAATAATAATAAAATAAATAAATAAAATCTATAAAATATGGGGGGATAGGTATTAAATAACACTTTGGCTAAAGATAAAAATCTACAGGGTTGGGCGGTGCCTGTGGCTCAAAGGAGTAGGGCACCGGCCCCATATGCTGGAGGTGGCCAGTTCAAACCCAGCCCCGGCCAAAAACGGCAAAAAAAAAATCTACAGTGTTCATGCTGTCAGAAACAAAAAGATAACTTCTTTTAAGAAGAACCTGGAGAAATTCATCTTCCCCAGTTGGCCTGTTCCACACAGCATGGGGATACATGAATATAAGACAAAGGCCCTGTCCACAAAAAGCTTTCATCCAGGGGAGAAATAGAGATTAACAAACCCACAGGTAGGCTCAACGCCCTTAGCATAGTGAATATGGTACCAGCCACATACACTGAAGTTGGTGGGTTCGAACCCAGTCTGGGCCAGCTAAACAACAATGACAACTGCAACAAAAAATAGCAAGGTGTTAAGCCCAGGAATAGGAGGTTGCTGTGAGCTGTGATGCCACAGAGCTCTACCAAGGGCAATAAAATAAGACTTTGTCTCTAAAAAAAAAAAGCCAGGCATTGTGGCATGCACCTGTAGTCCCAGTTACTTGGGAGGCTGAGGTAAGAGTTAAGCCCAAGAGTTTGAGGTTGCTGTGAGCTGTGACACCACAGTACTCTCCCAAGGGTGACATATTGAGACTCTGACTCAAAAAAAGAAAAGGGGGGGGGCAGCTCCTGTGGCTCAAAGGCGTAGTGCACCGGCCTCATATGCGGGAGGTGGTGGGTTCAAACCCAGCCCTGGCCAAAAAACAAAACAAAACAAAAAACCCACAGGTATTTACCGAGTCTATTATACATGCACCATAATCAGTTTCACAAAGCTTAATGCATTTAATAGGTATACTCTTGGCACAGTGCCCAAAGCTCAGTGGTTAGGGCACCAGCCACATTCACTGGGGCTAGAAGGTTCAAACCCAACCGGGGCCTGCTAAACAATATTGACAACTGCAACAAAAAAATAGCCAGGCGTTGTGGCGGGCACCTGTAGTCCCAGTTACTTGAGAAGCTGAGGCAAGAGAATCACTTAAACCCAAGAGTTTGAGGTTGCTGTGAGCTGAGATGCCACAGCATTCTACCGAGGGTGACATAGTAAGACTCTGTCTCAAAAAAAAAAAAGGCTATGGAATAAGTATTTCTCCCCATTTTAAAATGACAAAACTGACTCGGTGCCTGTGGCTCAACGGGCTAAGGCGCCAGCCACGTACACCTGAGCTGGCGGGTTCGAATCCAGCCTGGGCCCGCCAAACAATGACGGCTGCAACCAAAAAATGTCCGGGCGTTGTGGCGGGCGCCTGTAGTCCCAGCTACTTGGGAGGTAGAGGCAAGAGACTCGCTTAAGCCAAGGAATTGGAGGTTGCTGTGAGCTATGATGCCACAGCACTCTATCCAGGGTGACAGCTTGAGGCTCTGTCTCAAAAAAATAAATAAATAAATAAATAAAATAAATAAAATGACAAAACAAAGGCTGAGAGAGGAGAAGTAAATTTCTCAGGATTTAAACTGGTCTGTCCCACCCGAGAGTCCCCAACACATTTCAGAGCACAGGCTTCAGGAGGGGAAGACCCAGTCTCAAATCCCAATTCCACCATTAGAAGCAATCCTTGGGAAGGTTATTTAATCTGACTGAGTCCAGTTACATTATCTTTTCAACTCACAGCATTGTTAAAAGATTAATGAGAAAACATAAAGTGTTTAGTACACCCTGACACAGAGTAAGTACAACACTCAATAATGCAGCTACTGTTCCACATGGCACATGAACTTTGCGAGGAGGAGGAGAGTTACAAACACAAAATAAAGGCACCGCCAGTCCAATAATCCAAGAAGCTACTAAATTATGTACAAAATGAGGGGAGAACCAAACAGCTTAAAAAACTAAAATTTTCATTTGACATTTTGAAACTTTCCGAAGTTGTCTACTACACTTTGAAAATGCAAACTAAAAAGATAATTATCTCCTCCACAGCCCTAAAAAAACATAAGATATAACTCTCACAAGGCTTTGTTTGAAACCAGTTATTTTAAGTTTATAATTAGCCACCTTAAAACAAAGGAATTAGGTATAAATAAATTCCTTCTATAAGAAAAAGAAAAGATCAAAGGAAAACATACCAAAATGATCTTATTTTGAGATAGGCACAGAAAGTAAAATATTCCCTTTGTAATATGAATCCTGGAAATACACGGACTTAGCATCCAATTCATTGATTAGCTAAAACTATATTCAGTTGTTGGGAGCAGAAAACCAAGGCCCTGCAGACAAACATGACTCAAGCTGGGAAGAGAACCTTCACAAAATAAACAGGGAAGAGGGCTGTTGGACAACAAAATGTTTTCTGAAAAGATTTTCAGTTACAGGTGGCCCAGAATCAGCCTTAATGCTAATGGTATTAACATTCTCCACAGAATGAAGAAACACAATCTACTTGGAGAGAGAGCTCATGTCAGGAAACAAATCGCTCAGCTCCACTGTGGCCTGAATAAATGTAAATATTAAACTTTCGTTCCCACAGTTCTGGAGAGTCCTCTTCTGTTCTCCAGACAAAAGCCTCCTCAGACAATCCTGCACAATTACCTACCCAAGACCTGATTCTGCACCAGCACTGTGTGGCCTCAAGCTGACAACTTTCCACGACTGTCCTAACCCACCCTCACCTCCACCCACCCCATTATCAGGCAGGTGACTCAGCTGTCCAAGGTCTTTTCCCTCCAGCCCTCCAGTGCTGTAACCGCAGGACTAAGACACAAATCGGGAGACGTCAGGCAGAGCAAGTCAGAGTCCGGCCTCTGTCCATGGACCTTGATTTGAACCCCAGCGGTACCACCTAAAAGCAAAAGCCTCCAGTTCTAAGAAAACAGAAAGAAAGCCTGTGAGACATCAAAGACGGAGCCTAGGGAGAAGATTTACAGTCCAGCAGTGAACCAGGTCAGACCAGACAGATCAGTGGTGGAAAAAGGTTGAGGTAAGAGAAAAGCGAAGGAGGTTTCTTCGAAGTAGGAAAGTCAAGAGTCTGAGCACAGTAGCGGCTGGCCTCTGGGTGGGCACAGGCACTCTGCCTGCTGGTAGTCATGGCACCTGGTCGGCCCACAGTGCGATCACTGCTAGTGGACTAGGCAGCCAGGTCCTGGTGACCTTCTGTCACGCAACTCCAACCTCAGTTCACCCACTTGTTAAGTGGGATAAAAGAGCCTACCCACAAAACAAGCAAGAGCAGTAACTGAGATACCAGCACATAAGCACCGCCTGGAGGTTCAGTGGTAGGACCCCTGGAAATGTGATCGTCTCACAGGACTTGGCAAGGTCAAACAAAAATATAGAAATGAATCTCTTATTTGGGAAAAAAAAGAACTGCAATTCAGGGCATACACACAGACCAGGTGGTCATCAGTGTATTTGAAGAACAAAAAGAAAACTGGGAGTTTTATGAAAAAGAAACATTCCATGTTATTTTGAAAAACTGGCAAGCCCGACTAGGGAGTGACGGCAGCAGTAGGTACAACTAGTCTCAGAGTTACTGCAGCTCATCTCAGCAGCTGCTATGTAAAACTGGTTTTAAGAGTACAGCAGGGCGTTTCGGCAGCTGGCTTTAGAGATAATCCCAGGACACTGCTTTTCTTTTCCCCAGGTCTCTCTAATTTAGTTGGGTATGACAAGATAACTCCAATTCACATAATCAGTTTTCACACACTGTCCTGGCTGAGAGCAGAGCCCAGGGAGGCGGCTGTGTTGCTGTGTACCTCACTGAGGCTACAACTGAGTGAGCTGTACCAACCCCTCCCAGGAGGTAACAAGCCCCCAAGACAGAACCTGTTTTACAATTGCTCCCTCAGATGGCTCACAGCCTGACTTCGCCTCCCTGGTACACCACCTGTATTTTCAAATGCTTTCAGAGTTTTAGACTTTTTTTAAAAAATAATTTTATTAAATCATAATTGTGTACATTGGTGCAATCATGAGGCACAATGTGCTGACTTCATATACAATCTGAAATATTTTGGTCGTACTGTTAAAGATAGCCTTCATGGCATTTTCTCGATCACTGTATGAAGACATTGATATTCTACATTTAATAAGTTTCACCAGTAACCTGCTAAGATGCACCGTAGGTGTGATCCCACCAATTGCCCTCCCTCCACCCATCCTCTCCCCTCCCCTCCCCTCCCTTTCCCTTTTGCCTGTATTCTTGTGCTATTATTGGGTTTTAGCCTTCATATGAAAGCTATAAATTAGCTTCATATTAGGGGAGTACATTGGATACTTTTTCTTCCATTCTTGAGATACTCTGCTAAGAAGAATATGTTCCCAGAGTTTTAGACTTTTAAAGTTAAAAACATGATATAGAGGTAGTTGAGGATCTTAATATCACTTACAAAGCACTCTAAAAG